>VZTF01003551.1:279143-523908 GCA_013397755.1 Cnemophilus loriae | reverse complement strand
CAAAAACAACAACAAAAGACCCCAAATTTCCCCCCCCCCCCCCGCCTTTCCCCACAGCAGCGAAAAGGAGCGTGAACCGTGGAGCGGCTCCTCCTGGGATGAGCTGTGCAGTTTCCCTGGGACCCCTCATGCTTTTCACTGGAAAAATATGCCCCCTCTGCTCTGGAATGGAAAAAGGGGAAAAGAAAAAAAAATTGGAATAACCTCTTTGTTTTTATTTTGCGAGAGAGACTTCCTACGCCAAGAATGTGGGCGCTGCCGAAAGTAGGTTAACTACCCAAAGTGACCCCCGGAAAAGGCATTCTGGAGTCTCCGTGGCTGACAGCGAGCGTAGGAACCGGAGAAACACATTCACGCTGAGTTTTATTTGTTTGGGGAGGTTTTTTTTTGGTGTTTTTAATGATTTTAATTTTTTTTTAATAAACAGATCCACGTTAGTCTTCGGGGATGCTAAACGGGGGACAAATAGAGAGGGAAAATACACTCTAGAGAAAGCTGAATGCTCACTTCTCTCTCAGAGCAGCCCCGAGGGCGGTGGGAGCGGATCCACCGCGGTTGTTCCGCGGACCCTCTGGCTCCTTGCACAGCCAGGGCACGAGTGCGTGCCTTGGAGCCCCTTCCGCAGGCGCAGGCCCCAGAGTTTGGCGCTTTCCGGTCGTTCTTTCTCATCCATGCCCTCCGTGGGCTCCCCTCCTCCTGCAGTGCGTGTCCAGCACTCACCCCCAAAATCCTGCAGAGCCCCAGGTGTGAGCGAACGGGACCTTGGAGTGCCTGTGGCACTCGTGTGAGAGGCACGGACCGTGTGGAGAGGTGGAATATCCAGCTCCCCGCTCCGGAGAGGCGGGGGGTGCGTGTGAACCCCCGGGGTGATGGAAGCGAGGGGTCGGGACAGGGCTGGGAGCCGGGATGCTGCTGCGGGGATGCTGCTGCTGCTGCGGGGCTCCGGCTCTGCCCGGCCTAGAGGGCACCTGAGCCCCCCGGGTGGGCTCCGCGGGGCAGGTGTCGGGAGCCGGTGCCCGGCCGGGAGCATCCCAATCCCAGTCCCCATCCCAATCCCAACCCCCATCCCAATTCCAGTCCCCATCCCAATCCCANGGTCGCTGGGCTCCCGCAGCCCCCGGCCCGCAGCGGAGAGAATTCCCCCCTCTCCCGGGCCGGCGCTCGCAGCCAGCCAGTTTTCCTCGTTCGCCATAAAACGCAGGAATTCCGGGCTTTGACAAGGCAACGTGACAACATGAAATGCAGGCTCGGAGCGCCCGCGGCTTTGGGTAATGAACGCTTGGCCGGAGCGAGGCAGAAAAGCCCAATCCCAAATGTTTATGTCAACAAATCCATCCCCGGTGAGGGAAGGTCCCGGGAGAGCCGCGCTGTGCCCGGCTGGCCTGAGCCGCCGCTCAGCAAGTCCGGATTTTAAGGATCGGGATAATTTATCGCGTTGTTTTTAATGTTTATTATTTATTGCTCTAATTATTTTTCACTTTCTATTGGGAATTTAAAATATATAGATGTACCTGGAACAGATGCCAACTCCTTTCAGTCTCACTCAACTTCTAATCATCGCATCTGCTTTGTGTCAGAAAATACTTTGGGAACAATTTAACTTTGCATTAAAATAACTAATTAAAGCCACACCTCCCCAGCCTCTTGCGAAAGTGGGGGAGGAATTTCAGTAAGTGCATCGCTTTTAATGATAGCGTTCTGATTTCCCTGCCTCGCTGTAATTTATTCAGTTACAGATCTGCCTGCGGGGCAGCTCCCATTAGGACGATGATGAAGTCTCATGAGTAAAGCTTGACACCTCCCTCCTAATAAAATATAATACTCAATTAACTCGGCCTTTCTGAAGGCTTTAATTGGAACAAGTTAATAATGGGCGCAGGGTGAATTGTCATGCCATCCGCAGGCTCCGAGAAGGTGTCGCGGATCCCTCCTGCCTTTCCCATAGCTGAGGTTGTAACCGAGATTTGGAAGCTTTTCCTTCAACACCCTTGTGTGCTGCAATAAATCTGTATCCATTTAGGGATCGAGCAGAACGCGCGCAAAGCTGCCGCGCTCAAAGAATTTCCAGCGAAAAGATTTAGCTGTAATCCCTGACACGGCTGATTTATACCGAAGGTTAAAAAACACCGCTGGTTTATTTATAGCCCAGCCCGGCTAAGGAAGCACTCGGGACAAGCGGCCGGGGAAGGGCAGGGCCGAGGGGGCTTCGCCTTGCCCTGGATTTCGGGGGATGATGCTCGGGGGAAAAGGGATCCGGGAAAGAAGCGGTTTTCTCCCGATTTTGTGCGGCGGTAAATTCTATTTTGAAGAGCCTGCGTGCAGGCTGGGCTGTCCCCCAGCTGTGTCCCCGACATTTGCGAAGCGGGGAGGTCACCAGGGATTTTCCTGGGAGTCGGGCGAGGGGTGAGCAGGGCGAGCTCCGCGAGTCCCTGCGCTCCCCAAGCCCGCAGCCCCTCCCCACAGCCCGGCTCGCGAAGTGCCTTATTCCCCGACCCTTTTCTTCCCGATCCGGCGGGATGCTGAGCCGGCCGGGATGTGGCTGGGAGCCCGTGCGACGGGAGAATTCCCGGTGCTCCCAGCGGCGGTGCCGGGAGCGCGGTGCCTGCGGGAGCCGCACGGCCGGAGCGGGGAGAGCGCAGCCGGGAGGAGCCCCAGAGGGGACAAACACGCCCGGTCAGGGGGGAAACACACCTTAGGGTCCCCTCCTAACCACAACAGCCCTCCTGCGACAACATTTCATGCGGTGGCACACTCGGGTGTGCCAGGGTCCCCCCGGCTCCTCTCATCCCCTCGCCAGGGGAGGGTGGCCCAGCACCTGCACTCCGAGCCTGGCCCCAAAACTGTGGGACAGCGCAGCACCCTGGAGCCCTGAAACGCAGCTGGAGCCAGGTTTTACCCATCCCAAACTCTCCCCCCAAATCCTTCGCGAGTCGAGGTCCTTTTCCCGCTCAGCACAGAGGTGAGGTGGAGAATTCCCAAGGAAAGGGAAAGGCACACGGGCTAAAAGCGATGGAAACATCACCGGAGCACGGTGTTGTAAAGAACAGAGGCGCCTAAAAGCGGTTGTTAAAAACAAGGAAACCTCATAAAAGCCTTGGCTTTTGACTCCGAAATGTTGACTTGCAATTCACCTTCACGCGCTGCAAATTTGGCTTTAAATCAGATTGAGAAAAGGGAAATAATCCTAAAGGCAACCCAAACATTCCTTTGAACTTGACCCAGCGGTGCAAAACACACACGGAGAGAAGGCACCTTTCAAAGGACTCCAAACACTAACAGACCCACACGCGATTAAACATGTTTTTTCTTTTTTAATTTAATTCGAAATAAGAGATAAGAAATAATAAATCTTCAATAAAATATATAAAATTGTACAAGGCATCCCTTTCAAAGGGATTCTCCTGTAATGGGAGATCGGGGGTGAGGGGAAGGGAGAGAGGAAGTTCATCTATAGTGGGTCCCAGGCAGCATCAATGCCTGGGTCAAAACAAACCAAAACCAGCAAAACCTCGTGGCTTTTTTTTTTTCCTTTTCATTTTTTTTTTCTGATTTTTTTTTGTTTGTTTGTTTCATTCCTTTCCTCCACAACAGCATGCTAAGAAAATAAATCCAGGAGAAGCTCTGACTTCAGTGCTCCACAGCCTTGGGAGTAACTTCCTCATAAAGTTTAGCGAGAGTAATACAAATAATACAAGAGTTACAAGGAGAAGCCTGGGGAAGCTGCTGCCAGAGCTCCCACGGGGACACAGAGGTCACACAGTCTCTACCACCCCACTGTCCTGCTCGTGGGGCTGATTGTGACATCCGGATCTCTCTTCAGAAGGGCTTGAAGCACGAGTCACTTCTATTGGCATCCTTAGAATGGAAGAAAACTCGGGGGGTTCTGTTTGACACAGGATGTGGGAAACACTAACAAAAACCCCAAAACATCCCCCAGAAGGGTTCAACAATCCTTTATGGGAACAACCCATGTCTTCCTCCCCTCCCTCCTGGTTTTCCAAGAGCCAAGATTACCTGGCTGCAGCCAAAAATTTCTAAGCATGCCAATAGGAAGAGATAAAGACCAGCCTGCCTAAGAACCCTCCCTTGCTCCTCACCTCCCCTGCCAGTGCTTTACAAAGGCTGAAGCTATTTATACACAGAAAGCCATTACAGGAGCCACGGTGGGCAAAGCTGGGCTCTACATTTAGGGGCCCTGCTGCTCATCTCGCCGAGGTTCAGGATGCAGAACTTCGCCCTCCCCCCAGAAATGCAGGAATTTGCTGGCTCTGAACTTCACTGAGACTCTACCGGGTCTAGTTTCTATTTACACGTCTCTAGCTACGGGCTCTGCTGTCTTTAAAAAAACAACCGAACAACAAAACCTCGATTAGACCTTTTTATTTCCCTCCCCCCTGCCCCCAGGTGAAGTGATGGCAACTCAGAGCGTGGCTCGAGGGCACGCACCCCTCTTACTTTAAACCCGTGTTGGGCCCTGCCAGGAAGGTGTCAGGGAATTTCTGCCTCCGTACGATAAAATTGCTTTTTCACCCGTTCTTTTTTTAACCTAGTTTTACTTGCACTGGATAAAACCCCTATATTTTCTCAATTTTTTTTTTTTTCTATGTTGGTTTTCACGTTTTTTGGTGGGTTTTTTTGGGGTTTTTTTTGGGTTTTTTTTTTATTTTGCTTTGAGGAGCAGACTCGGAGCGCTCAGAGCACTCTCAGGAGACGCCCAACCCGTAGCAAACTCCCGGACACTCAGGATGCCAGATAAAAGCGTGCAGAAGGAATGGCCAGTACTGGTTGGGGTTCTGCCTTCTCAGGGCTGGACAGGATCCACCAGGAAGTCTGTCTGAGTGAGCTTTTGTCTGTGGGATCTTCTTAGGATAAGTGGTACATGCTGTATCCAACGGGAGTGGCGTAGAGTCCAACGGGCGGGATGGGGAGCACAGGTCTGTGAAAAGGGTAGGATGTGCCGTACAGGGAGGCAGCCTGGATGGGGGAGTTGATGGGGAAAGGGAGGCTGAACCCCGACGGCAACATGGGCTTCGCTGCCATTTTGAGCTTCTCCAGCTCGGCCTCCTGCAGTCTCTTGGCCTTGGCCCTCCGATTCTGGAACCAGATTTTGACCTGGGTCTCTGTGAGGTTGAGGGAGCTGGAGAACTCGGCTCTCTCGGCGATGGACAGGTACTGCTTCTGGCGGAACTTGCGCTCCAGAGCCAGCAGCTGGGAAGTGGTGAACGGGGTTCGGGGCTTCCGATTCGTCTTGTGCTTCCTCAGGGTGCAGGCGGTGGGGCTCAGGTGTCCTGCAAGGAAGGGAGAGGCCGGTTATCACAGCAGCAGCGACACCCCGGAGCTCTGCGGGGATGCTGGGCCTCGCGGGTGTCCCAAGGATCCCCTCCGAACACGGCATCCTTTGGCCAAGGGGCTCTGGAAATCTTTTCCTGGCCAAACTTACATTCCCAGCGCTTCGGCTGATGTGCTGGGAAGGGAAACTTTGCCTCAGCGATTTCAAAAGGGACAGAGGATTCACTCTGGGAGTCACTTCACAGGGGTCTGGAGCACACAAACCGGCTGCCTTGGCAGCTGCACAGCTCCAGGAAAGCACAGCACAAACACCACAAAAGCAGGAGATTCCCAAAAAGGACAGTGGGGCAAGAGGAGAGCCCAGCCCTGCTCCAGGATCTCCCCACAAAGCACAACAAGTGACAGCTGAAGAAGGTCTGACAAGTTTTGTGACATTTTTCCTTGCTATTTCTTCTTCCAAATCAAGTTTTCCCTCTGCTTATTAACTTTGATTTTCAGTGGGTATTTTCTGATTATCAACCAGTATAAAACCCCCCCAATAAACTCAAAAACAAGAAAGCGGCGCTCTTTTAAATCAACATTTAGCTTTTATGACATTTGCCAATTAAAAAAGAAAACAAAACCCAGACAAAACTTCAGCATTTTGAAGCCAATAAAAGCCAGGAAATCCACCACCTTTTGTGCCTGCTTTAAACCCCAGCCAAGTTAGGCAATATTCCTGGGATGGCAGAGCTCTGACTTGCCTTGAGATTAATTTAGCACTTTGCTAATAATTTTGCAATCTAAAGAATAACTAAAAAGCGGGCGGCTGACTTCAATAGCTCGGTAATTTGGCTGTGTTTTGCTCACTCCTGGGGCACAGGACAAGTCACCCTGGCTGGACACAGCAAGTGACACCCAGGCTGCTGAATTTTGTTCACACTGTGGGTGTCCGCTTCAAACACTCGTCAGTATTTGGGTTTTCTGGACTCCTTTCACTTTTCCTCTTTTATTTTTTAAACTAAGCCAAACGAAGAAGCTATTTAAGCATGTATCATGCAATTAAAAAAATCCCACGAGGGAATTGTTCTAAAGTTCAGAAAGGGGAGGGAGAAAACAGTTACAGCGGAAAAATATTAAACTTCTCTTATTGCTCTTGCTCTAGGTACTGAAAGCAAAAAATAAAGCTTTTTTAGGAAACAACTTGTCAAATATTGGCCTGTGATCCCACCAGGGCATTTTAATAATTCAGGTGCTCGCCGTGACAGCTGATTCACTTCTAAAACTGCGCTAAATTAAAACTCCAGCGAACCGACCCTGAATTCCCTGCCGCTCACCCCGTTGTTCCACGCTATTTTTAAACCCAACTCTTTTCCCGAAGTGAAGCCCTCCCAGGACTCAGCTGCTCCAGCAGGGACGGGCTTTGGAGCCGTGGCCGTGGCTCCCTGGCCCACGGAAACACAAACGCGTTTTTCCATGAAATCCCAGGAAATATTCCCCCCGGGATACACCCCGGCGTTCCCAGGCTTCTTCCCTGGCCGCCCCCCGAGGGACTGCCCAGCTCTGAGGGACCGTGGCCACCGCAGCCCCCGTAATTGCGTTTATCCCGTGGCAGTCCCCGAGACCTCACTGATTTGTTTCGCTGCTCTTTTTCTGTTTATCCTCCTTTTTCCGGCCAAAAATCGTCATTTGGAGAGGGTTCCCCCTCCGTGTTCCTCAAAACTCGAACTTTTACAGCTTTTTCGGCAGCTCACCCCACCCGTAATATTAATATTAATTATAATGAATCGAGGGGTTGTTTTTAATGTCAAAATTCTCCGCGGACAGGCGGTTTTCCTGCTGGAGAATCGGTCATTGCCTCCTGCCGAGGTGGGAAATGAGGAAAATGGTCGAGGCCGAAGGAGCTTCCCTTCCCTGATCCTCACTTTCCTCCCCAAATCCCTCTGAAGCCACTGGAACTCCCAGCTACTGAAATCCTTCATGAAACTGTTTTGCCGATGCCGAGAACAAACAATTTGCAAAGAGAAAGAGGAGGAATTTCTAAGGGGAGAAAACGTAGAGGGAGATTATTAGGCCGTGTCTAAGTCTGGGGTTTTGGGCAGATTTAGGGATGGGGTCCAAGTAGGGGCAAACGCTTCTTTTCATGTTTTTCCAGCACATTTGAGGGTACATGAAAATTGAAAAGTGGAGCTACACAGGGAATGCCATGGGCGGGATGCCTTCCTCCTGCCCTCCCCCAGCACGACAGAAATCAAATTAATTCGGAGTAATCATAAACAAAAGGAAGTGGATGAAAGCCAAATTGAAATTATCGTTTAAAAAAAAAAAATAAAGAAAGAAAGCTGTAATAGCACTAAACTTTCCCCTTGCAATATTAGATTGAGGAGTAAATTCCGTGAGACAGTTTTCATCCTTAAAGCCTCTAACTTAAATAAAGCAGAGGATTTAATTTCCACCAGGCAAGTTTGGGATGCGCGGAGGAGAGCGGAGAAATCCTGACACGGGCGTGCGGCCGGCGCGGCTCCCGGCCATGGGATGCTCCTTCCCCTTCTCCTGAACGACGTTTTGGGGCTTTTAATTTCTTAAAAGCGATTTTTTGTCCTGTTGTTTTTTTTTTTTTTAAAGAAGGGATCGCACGGAAAGCGGAAGGCGGCTCAGCGCAGCTCGGGCTGCCAGGGGGTTTCAGCCGGGACTTGTCACCGCCGCACCGAGTGTCCCCAGGGCGGGGGACGGGGTCGGGAGGGATCGCGGGGCTCAAGGGGCCAGGTCGGGGAACTTTGACAGGCTCTGGAACCAGGGATGGAGGGACAAACCCCGCGCCGGGAGCCGGCTCGAAGTTGGAAGGGACAATTCCCGAGCTGAAGAGATGGGATGGGAGAAAGGCACAGGGAGAAATTCCAGCTCTTGTCGCAACGGGATAACATAAACGGACGAACTGTCTGCCGGGGGGCCGTGAGTCGGGAAAGGGAGCTGGTGCCTGGTGATTTCTGATCTTTCCATGGCTTTGAAAGCGGAATATATTTATATACAGACGTGCAGTCGTGTATACAAACACATAACTCTATAAATATATAAGCGTAATAAAGACGGGAAGAAATATGTAACATACACCTAAAAATGACACACACGTAGATACGGATACCTATAAAAGTATCACGGAATCGCAGAATGTTTTAGGTTGGAAAGGACCTTGAAATCATCTCCTTCCATGGGCAGCGACACCTTCCCCTAGAGCAGCGACACTTCCCCTAGACCAGCTCGCTCAGGGCCCCATCCAACCTGGCCTCGAGCACTCGCAGGGATGGGAATATGGAATATGAAATCTAAGACAAAATACAGGATCTGCGCGCATTCATCTCCGCGCTCCAGCGCATCCCGCCCGCCCCCGGAGGACTCACTTGGCGGCGGGGAGTATCTGCCGGCCTCCGAAGGGATCCAGGACGAGCCGTCCTCCGAGTTCTCCGACTTCACCGAGGCGGTGTCGAAGGTTTTTGTAAGCGCCCCGGGCGGGCTGTGCGCGTCCCGGGAGCCGTGGCCCGCCAGCAGCAGGTTCCTGGAGGTGCCCACGGCCGCCCCGTCGGCGCTGCCGGCGGCCGCGGGCAGCGGCGGCTCCTTGGGGGGGGGCTTCTTGTCGGACATGAGCGCTTCCACGCTGAACGGCAGGCTCGACACCTTGACTTTGTGGTGCTCCTCGGCGCCGGCCGCCGCGCCCTCCTCGTCGGAGGAGAAAGCCTCCTTGGCCTTGTGAGGGGAAGCCATGGCGGTGCGGCGGAGCTGGCGCTGCCCGGCGAGTGCGGCGAGCGGGCCCGGCCGCCCCCCTTTTCCCCCTCTGGGGCTCCCCGCCGCTGTCCTCCTTCGGCGAGCGGGGGAGCCGCCCCGCCGGCCAATCAGCGCCCGCCGTGCCNGAAGAGGGAACTTCAGAAGACCGTGCCTCTGCCCTCTCCTCGCCGCCGGCTCGGCTCCTCCCGGGGCACCCCGGGCTCATCGCGGCACCCCCGGGCTCATCCCGGCTCATCCCGGTGCCCCTCCGCCCCACCGGGGACCGCCGCCCCTCCCGGAGCGGGGTCTGTCCGCCCCTTCCCTCCATCTCCCCAAAAAACGAGTCCCTTTCCCGAAGGAGGGGGGTCTGGGGATGCGGGATGCGGGATGCGGGATGCGGGATGCGGGATGAGGGATGAGGGATGAGGGATGAGGACCCCCGCGCAGCCAAACGCTCCCGCGGAGAATCGCGGGCGCCGCTGTTTGCGCCTCTGTTTTTTCATCCAGGTTTTTTTTTTTTCTCTTGTTTGCGTTTCCACGGCAGCAGGACCCAAGTCGGGCAAAACCACTCTGCAGAGGTTAGATCTGTAATTATTTTTTTTTTCCCAGCGTCAATTACGCACGTGATGAATAGATGAGCTTTAATAAATTAGGGGCACGCAGCCCTTAATTAAAAGTCGTATCAAACCAGTACTACAAAAGCGATTCTCTCACTTTTTGACTTCCTACCAGTGGTATGAATAAAGAGTATCCTTTAAAAAGCTTTTATAATTACAGCTCGGATAAAAGCGAACACATATTGTTCTTTTCATAATTATTTTAATCTTGCGCCGGGCGTTATTTCATGCTGTGCCCGCAACTTTCCCAGGTGTGTAGTGTTGTTTGTTTTGTTTTGGTTTTTTTTTTCCTTCTGTTTTTTAACGTCCAGGATGCGCAAGGTTTGGGAGCTGTTTTGGTGTTATAATTTATAAGTGAGGGTCTTTTTTAGAGCCACTAAAAAACCGCTCTGAGAAGGCGACAGGCACAATTTCTCTCCCCAAGCCCCGGCTTCAGGGGCAGCTCGGACAGAGCTGCGGGCTGGGTCCTGCACGGCTGCAGGACTCTGCTCCACGAACGTTTGGATCCATCCCTTCCACAAAACATGGAGGATTTCATCAGCTCATGTTTTGCTCGATTTGGACTCGCGGCTTCCCTTCCAGCCCACGCAGACCTCTTGGAAGTCCCCAGCCCTGCAAACTGCCAGCTCGAGGATGGGGCTGTAGGGAGTGCGCTGCGCTGGGCCCGGGGGCGCTCCCGACCCCTTAGAGCCCTGGTCATCCCTCCCCGCTGGTCAGCACCAACCCCCCGAGCGGCCCCAGCCCTGATAGCATCTCCCCTGGTGCCAGGGAGAGCAAATTGGGACCGGGGCACGGGACTGCCGTGTGGGCAGCAGCGTGGGAGGACGTGTACGAGAAGCCGTGTTACAAAACGCCGCTCATCAGTGGCGCTAATAGCAGGGTTTGCACACTCATTAGCGATTGCTGCCAGTGTTCCTGCACACCTCGATGGGTTAAGGATTAAAGATCTGCCAAGAGAAGTGATGCTTTCCTCTGCCTCAGTCCAGCCAGCCCGGCTGCAACATTTCAGCCGGCAGAGCCCCGAGTCGGGCTTTTCTCCGAGGGTGAAAATAATGCCACAAACCGATGCCCGTCCAGCTGCTCTTGCTACCCCCAGTTTGCCACTCGTCCTTCCCCATAGGGTTCATCTTTCTCCTGTGAGATACTCCCAGAGACGGCAGCCAGGCAGCCCCGGGCTTGCAGAGCTCTGCTGCTGCGGTGGGGTTGAGTTCGTCCCTCTTCTGCCCCCCTTCCCCTTCCTTTCCCTTCTCCGTGCTTCCTGTACCGTGACAAGTAAATGAGAATTGATGGACACGCAGGAACAATGTCTGTGTGTCACGAACAATGCACCGCCCGTGGAAAGCCATTGTGGGGCTGCTGAGAATGCCGCAGATAATTGCACCGCGCCCCCAAAGTCAATGCCCGCTGGAAGGGCGCCTGGGGAACGACAGCTCGGGGTCATGGTGACACCGAGCACGTCCCTTGGGTGCAGGTTCTCTCCCCAGGTGCCCGGCTGTGGCCTGGGTGTGCAAACTCCGTCCCCTTGGGCTTGGAGAGGCTCCTCTGCGCTGCCATCCTTTGGGAGGCCGGGGGGAAAAAGGGGACCAAGGGACGAGCTGCTCTCGGTGTTGTGAAGCACGGGGCACGGGTTGGCTCATCCAGCCTGGTCTGGCTGAATTTTGGGTGCCACAGGGACGCCTGGGGTAGCAAAGCATGGCCGGGTTTGCTCGTGGTGTTTTCCCTCTTCAGCCTCAGTGCATCGCGAAAATTGAGCATTTTCTGTCTAAAGTCTGAACCTGGAGATTTCTCTCCTTTCTCACCCCCTCCTCCTTCATCCTCCTGCTGTCAGTTAAACATCAGGGGATGAAGCCCCACACGGTGCTGAATGTGCTCACGGAAACCTCACCGAGACGGGGTTTGGAGAGAGAAATTTCTGGGAATTAAGGCTTTGCCCCCTATCCAGGATCTCAGAGAGGTCGCCCAGACTCAGACCAGCAAGGAATTCTCTCAGGCCGAGGAAACGACGTGAGTCCGGGGGCTCTCCCCTGCTCCGGGCTCTCTCTTTGTGTCCCCGGTGAGACCCCAGGCCCGGGGCGGGCGGGGGCCCGTCGGGACCGGGCCGGCTCTGGGGGCGGCCCCTCGTGTTCACGGACCACGGGCGGCTCCCAGGGATGCCCAGAAAGCCCCCAGCCCCCCGGCCTCTCTGCAGCATCAGCCCCGCGAGCCGGGGCGGGCTCTGGGCGCCCCGGTCCTGGGGCTCTCAGCTGGAGCGGGGCGGGGAGGGAGGGAGCGCAGGGGGGAGAGAGACGCTGCAGACAAACTGAGGCTGTTTCGCAGGCGCCAGGAGCGGGGAGATGAAAGGGAAGCTCCTGGGGGAAGTGGCTGTGCAGTTTGACCGGCTCCAGCAGCAGCAGCAGCAGCAGCAGCAGCAGCGACGGCCCGTCCCGGCCAGCTCCGCCTCCCCCTCCGCCTCCCCCGGGCTCCAGGCTGCCCCTGGGCCCACCTCCGCCTCGCTTTTCCCAGCCTGGAGGCGGAGGGAGGTGTCGGGCGGTCGCTGTCGCAGCATCCTCGCTCCTGTATCCATCAAGCCGGGAGCAGCATCCCCGCCACGAAATTCCACAGCATCGTTAGCCTGGGATAGCCGGGGATGGTGGATTTGGGGGAGTGGGCTGTCCAACACCCCCCTCCCTCCCCTTTTCGGTGTAAATCAGGAGGGAACTCACTGGGGGCCGTGACACGAATGATGTCCCGTGTCCCCTGTCCCCTCAAGGCACCAGCCCCTGTCCCTCACAGACACCTCGGAAGGACGGAACGCCCGTGGGCAGTGGGGAGCGAGTTTATTCTCCAGGAGGGAAAACCTCACGAGCATTTCCCCCTCCTTTTATGACCGATTTGGTTAATAATCCGTTTTCTAGAGACAGGAGGTTGTTTTTTCTTTAACGAGCCGCCGTGAGGCTGGCGTGTGGACATCCTTCAGGGAAGGAAGATCAGGCTCCCGATTTGCCTCGAAAAAGAAAGGCAGGAAAGTGGAATCAGAGTATGCATCAAGTGTAAGTTTTGCCCCGGAACGAGGTGTACAGCGAGGGAATGTTTGTTGTGTCAGAGGCTGGGAGATTATGGTTTCATCGCCTTGCCCCAGATGAGACCCGGAGCCAAGAGAAAGGCGTTGTATTAACAGTAAACCGCGTTTATCTCCAGACGCTAGAAAGGAATTAGAGCGAGCTGAACATCAGAGCTTCCGAGGGATCAGGGCTGGTTAGCGACGCCTCGATCCAGATCCACCTCTGGGTTCCCGAAGCCGTTTTGGCTGACAGCTCTTGGCTCCGAGCGCTTTGCGAGGGGACCCTTCCCCGAGCATCCTTCGGGGGGACGCGTCCCGCAGAGCCGGGCAGGGCCCGGGGGGCTCCGGGGGGCTCTGCCCCGACTCCCGGTGCGCGGGGAAGGTGGAAGCGATGGTGCCGAGCTGCACTGGGTGCAATCACGCGTTGTAATTGTCCCCTGTGTCACCCGACAATGGTCCCCATTGATCGCACCGGTGTCATCCGCTCGTTCGGACAGCGAGCGCACAACGAACCGTGCTCGCTGCTTAATGCCAGCGTCTCCTTTCGCACCCGCCCAGGGCTGCGCTCTCCCTCTCTCTGCGCAGGTATTTGATTTACCAGCAGATATTTGTTCTGCTTGGCAAGAGGCAGGGGATAGTCGGGAGAGATCAGATGTCTTCCTGCTCAAAGCAATTAACAGTTTTGCCCTTAAGGACTGAAAACATTTTTTTTTTTTTCCCGAGGTAATAACTTTTAAAATAAACACAAGGGGAAGGTTCGAGGGAGGAAAGCGCTGGCATAGAGGTTAAATTTACACGCACAGAACTCGCGGTCAAGAGGATCCTTGGGGATGGGGATTTCGGAGGTGATGCTCGGCCCCTGGCTCCGAAGAAATGCGGGACTCCGGGGTTGTCCCGCGAGCCAGGACCCCGGAGGGTCCCGCTGTGCCCTGAAGGCCAGGGCCGGACCCTGCCCCCCCCAAAAGCCGCTAGCCCCGAGATCAGGATCGGGCCGCGCGGAGAGAACCCCCGGGCACCTGCTGGAGCCGCTCGGAGCCTCCACAGGACTCCCCCAAACCCACCACTGGAAAATATATGGGCAAAATACTTCAGGGTTTGGCCCCGGAGCCACCCTCCCGCCCTGTCCCCCACACCCCGAGGGCAGAGGGACGAACCCCCGAGACTCCCCAAAGAGGGGGAACGTCAGGGGTACCTTCCATTTATTTATTTATTTATTTATTTATTTATTTATTTTAACGAGGCAGAGAAAGGGGAAAAAAAATTACGATCTATGCCCCTGAAGTTTTTTTTTTTTCCCTCCCTCTCCCCCGGACTCTGTCCTTCTGTTTTGCAAACGATTTCCATCGAACTTGTTGCAGGGAATCCTAATAATCGCACACACCTTCCTGCCTGTCTGGGCGATGAATAAACCAACATGATTCACCTCGTGTGCGGAGTGAGAAACTCCAAGCTCCTGCTTTGGCTTAGATTGGAGCACCCGATTATTCCCAGAGTCTCCCCACCTTCCCGCACGAAGGAGCGGCTGGATTTATTTTCACGGACGCATTTTATTTTTATTTGTCAATTTTCAGATATATTCGTTTGCGGTGGTTCGCCCGCTGCCTTCCATCAATCTTGGAAATGCAGAGGGAATGCGGGATTGTGAAATACACCGAACTGTCCCGTGCCCAAAGGCAGCTCCTATGAAAATCCTGTTATTTACGCATTGCATTCGCGGTGTGATGTGTCCAACGCTGGATGCGATTCCACAATTACCATTCTCTTCTGTCAGTTATTTTTTCCTATTCAGCTCCACGTCGTTATTTTCCAAATCTGTCCCGAGCCCCCTGAACGATCGCAGCTTCGCGGCTGCCGTTCGTCTCCCGTCATTTCCCATCTCTTTCTGATTATCCCGGACGCTGTAATAAACCGATCAATAAACAGCTTTTGAGTTACAGCCTCAGACTCGGTACAAATTGATTGTGAGGGTGCCAGACTCCGTGCAAATTTAATTATTATTTTTCCGAAAAAATATTTGTTGAAGTGAGATTAAGGAGTTTTATTATTTTTACGCGGTAGAACCAAGACGGGGACTGGCTCCGCAGCTGTCCGGGGCTCGGTTGAGCTCTGAGCTGGGAGATGCTCTGGCTGGGATGCGGTGCCTCGGTGCCCAGGCAGGGACACCCCGCGCTGCCTCCCGCGGTGGCGCATCCCTGGCCGCCCGTGCCGGCTGTGAGCTCAGGGCTGGCTGCTGCCACAGCCGCGGGGATCCCCGCAGGGATCTGGAGAGAGCTGAAATCCTCAGCCCGAACGTGCTTTTCCATCGCTCCATCCATCCCTGTCCTCTCACCCACGGCGCGGAACGTGAGTGGGGTGGGCAGCGAGCACATTCCACCCCGGATTCCAGCCAGCCCTCCAAGGTTACAGAGATTTTTTCCCCCCCCCCTTTATTTAATCACACTCGGGGTTCTTTCACGGCGTTCGCAATCCCTCTGATTGCATTTGGAGCTGATATTAGCTCAGGAGTGAACGCCATCGGCGTCCCCGCCATGGTCCGCAGGGGTGGGGAGTTTATTTGGATGCTCCTAATTCCTCTGTCGACTGTAGCGGTTCCAAGCCGTTTTAAGCAGGGCACCAATTTTTATTTGTGTGTATAAATGTATTTGCACGGAGAGCTGTAAAAAGCAAAATAAATCACACTTCAGAACGCGGCAGATGTTGGAAGGATGCTCGTCTAGAAAACGATGAAATTAAATCCATGCGACTTCTTTGACGGAATTATTTAGCACAGACTCTCAGAAATCAGAGAGGAGAAGAATCCCCATCTCCTCCATCCCTGTTAGTATAACTTTCCCTCTTTCTACACGTGTAAGGTAGTTAGAGATATCCAACACTGCCTTGTTTCCGTAATTTCCGCATGGAAAACAACCCTCTTTCTAATACAGAATTATTTTAATTATGATAAAGAATTATCTTTGCCTATGCACTTACAAAATACGTTTTAACAACTTCATTTGTAGGCTCTAAGACATAAAAAAATTTGAAAATTCCGCAGCTCTGAGGTGGCTGCTCGCAGGGATTTTGGGGAGGAAGCACTTCAGGGAAGGTTTGTCTGCCGTCTGCTATAAGGGATTTTGCTTTGTGTAAAAGACTGACTCAGGTTTTCTGCACTTTTATTAAAAATCTGCATTTTCTTCTGACTGCACAACCCCAATTCATTCCACTGAAATGCTCCTTGGACAGCAGCTCCCCACTGCTCCTCATCTGCAAAAATCTCGGTTATTCAATAGACAAATCAAATTGTTTTTTCACTGCTTGTTTGGTTTTTGCTTGGTTTTTTTTTTTTTTTTTTTTTTAAATAGTGCTAACAGGACCAGGATTCCCAGAGACGCTCTTGGGATTTAAGGGTTTGGTTTGTAGCTGGACCCTGATCCCGACAGTGGCTTGGCTTTGGTCAACTTCCCCAATTGTGCTGCATCAAAATCCGGTGCAGGATATTTCAGGATGGATGCGGCTCAGTGCCCCTTCCCGAGAGCAGTGACAACGGTGAGGAAACGTGGGAAACGGAGATTCGTACCGAGCAAAGAGATTTTTGCAATGTCAGGCTGTTTAACCGCGATAACGGCGAGCTCTGGGTATTTAAGGTTCAGTTAATAGAGGTTTTATTTCATTTGATTTACTCCAGATGGTTCTCAGCCACAACACAGAGGCTGAGACAGCAACCGGCATGCAGGAGGCTCCGAGTAATGAATTTTCGTTTGGCCCACAGCAGATAAGAGCCCAGGCAAGGCTTGGATCTGCAGCAGTTTGGATTCCAGAGCCCTGCTCTGCACAGGGGGAGCAGGACAGGGCTCGGGAGGTGGCTGCTGCTCGTTACAGCACAACGAGAGCCAGGTCCGTGTGCGCCAAGAAAATCATCTTAAAATTATGTTAACAGTTTTCTGTGGAGGGATAAATCTCGAGCTCGAGCAATCAGGGAAGTTTGGTCAGCCCTGGTCTGCAGTGCCAGCACCGGCTCTGCTTCTCCATCGTTCCTGGGGTAGGGCCAACAAAGCCAACCTCGTTGTGACCTAACTCCAATTACAACCGGCCTAATCAGCCCAGGCTCTAATACGGTAACAAAGGCTTTGCATGATCCAAAATTCCCTCCAGACCTACTGGAGCATGACCAGTACCACCTAAACCCACAAAACACAGTGCAGACATCAACAGGCAGGTAAAGCACCCTTTGTTTCTTCTGCACTTCCATTTGTGATTTAAATAATTCATTTTTTTCTATGTGTAAATATATAATTCACAGGTATCAATTTTTAGTTTATTCAGCCAGATTTTAATTTCTTTGGTCATATTTCAAATAGGTCAAGATTAATTATCTATGATTATGAGAAAAGAGGGAAAATTCTTTGTCATGAACATCTACCTGTCAATAATAACGGAGAATGTGGCAGGAGCCCTTGGAGGGAGTTGTTAGGGGCATGATTAGAGGAGTTATTGGTGTGGTAGAACTCAAAGAGGATAATGCAAAAGGCAGATTATACTCAATAAATATGAAAGTTGCTGAAGCCTTCTGGGAAACACAAGAAGCTTTTCTCCCTAGCAACTATTTCTTGCAAGTGTAACATTATTGTTAGTGATTATCCATCTGCTTTTCTTTCCTGGCAGAAAAGCCAGCATGCCAAATCCCATTTCTGCGTGCGTGTATTTGTGTTCTGCAGCTCAGTTCGCAGCAAAATGCAAAGTGTTCTCTCTTTCAAGCCGCTGAATGCCAAGAAAAGCAGCTTCTGCAGAATGCAAACAGCAGCGAGCAGATCGCGGGGTATCGCTGTCCTCGCGTCACCTCCACATTCCCAGCGGGGCTCGGACCCAGTGCAGAACATCCCTGCAGGTGCGGCTCCTGCTGCAGGGGCCGGAGCGTCCTGAGGGAACCAAAGGGCTCCTTCTTAGTTCTACGCTGGCCGTGGTTTGGGAAGAAAAGCAGTTTGGGATGAGGTCTGGGAGCCCACGTGGGTAATGTTTGTCTAAAGCACCGTGTGCTGCCCTTGCCTCGATGCTGGCGGTGTTGGCGATGCTCTGTGGCTGTCACACAGCCCGGTCCTGGTGCAGAGCGGCTCCCCGGCTTCGCAGGCAGCTTCCCTCAGCCTGGTGCGTGCTCAGAAGCCGGGCACGGCAGCAGGAGCGGTGGGATGGTGCGAGGAGCAGCAGTTCCAGCTCTCCCCAGCACCTACGGCCAGGCTGGCTCCCCACTCACCTCTGGTGCCCCCACACCGGCTTCCAACTCTGCCTGCAGCCCTGGGCTGGGCTCAGCAGATGCTGGAGCCCTGCCCAGGTGTGAGGGGAGAGGCTGGCGGCTCCCACCTCCTCCCCAGTGCCTGCTGCCAGGGGAAGCAGCTCCCTGTTCGCCTCCTCCTGTGCTGCTCCATCCTGGGCTTGTGGCTCGAGCGAAGCTGTGACTTTCACCGAAGGACTGCTTTCACAACACGGGGAGCAAAAAGTTGTTTCCAAGAGCCAATTCCGCTTCTTTCCCCCCCAACAGTTTCCCTTCATCCCTTCCCCGGCTCGTTTTCAGAACGTGAGTGGTGCAGGTTGTCCTCTCTGGGTGACACTGGCACAGACCCCACCGACCAGAGGGAACAACAGCGTTTCCCAACCAATTCTGGGGCTCCGTCAGAAAGGCAAATCAACGCTTGCCTCCTCTTTTATTTATTTATGATTTTTTAGGCAAAGCTTTCCAACAACAATATGGAAAGGCAGGAGAAACATGAGATCATCCAGTGCTGGATTTGAGAGAGTCAGACGCTCCTTCATCTATATATTCTCCTGCTAGCTCTGTGCAATCTTTAGGGAGAAGAATAAATACCGAGTAATTTTATTAACTGTCTCTTCTAGGGGCTTGTTCAGGCCAAATTCGGACTTTACAAAACAAACAAACAGCACTTTTTGAAGAAAATCAAAATGTAGGAAAGTATAAACAGAGGGATATTAAGTTTTCCAATTAAAAAAATTATATAATTAAAATCTCCACCACCACCTCCCAGATTTTGTGGTGCCAGGAATGAAAAAAGTATAAATGCAAACGACAGCGAGGTTTTCACTCTCACAATCCAAGTGAAATGAATGTCTTGGTACAAGGAAAAAAAAAACCAAAAACAAACTGAAAAAGAAAAAAAGGGTGATGACTGAAATTCTGTTTTATTGAGTGCAGGTGTTCGTAATGGCGTAAGAGAAAATGTTTTTAGTTTTTAGGTTGTTGTTGTTCCACGGAAGTCTTTGGACTGTTAAAACTGAGATCTGAAAACAATCCAATCTGCGATTAAAAGGGAAAAACATACCTGTGTTTAAAGGGGAACACCAGGAGCTGATAACAACATTTTCAGCCCTAAAATTCACTCTGGCTATCCAGAGTTGCGTGCGTTGGGAGCGATGTCTTTAAGCAATTTGCTGCACTCCGAAAATACGTGTTTTAATGTGTTTTATTACCCGTGTTCAAGGTAGCTGATGATTTAAAAGACGGGTAATGCCAGGGTTTCTTTGGTTACCTCCAAACAATCTCTCTTTATATCCTCCCAATTATATCTTCATCAAACAACGGCAGAGGAACCCTTGAGATCTGATCCCAGACACACTTTTAAGAGTGTGTGTGTGTGTGTGTGTGTGTGTGCATCTCCCCGTGCTCACGTATTTATAGCAACTCTCTGCTGCTCAGATCTCCGATCATTCCTGACGTGACACAGCCTTAAATTAAAAGCTGGTTAACACAATGACAAGAGAATTAAAAGATTATTGTCTCCCCTTAGTGTCATAACCAGCGGTTGAAACAGAAACCGAGCGGTGGATCCCTGACTCCCATTCGATGGAATGACTTTGGAATCGCAGTTCCCACATCCAAAGCTGGATCTGTCTAAGCCGGCTGCAATTTGCATTCTAAGGCTAAAGGAAATGCAATATCCAGCCAAATCTCCACTTCAATTGGAGCCGGTTGATTCAGCCTCACTCGCAAGCGCTCGGAGCCAGCGGAATCCTCCGCGGGCTGCGCAGGAGCTGCATCAGATGTGGCGAATCGCTCGCTGCAATTGCAGCGAAATTCCCCCAAAGGGGAGAGGAAGGGCCGGCCCCGAAATCCGGGCGGGCTCCTCGGCGCAGCGTAATTGGGAGCTCTGCTTTCATCCCGCTCTCGTTCGTTCCGCCGTGTTTGACAACGCACGCATTTGAAAATTAATGGGTTAATCACCTGCCTAATGGCTTTGTAGCCAGCGCCAAGAGGATCTTCCTCGGCTCTGCTGGCGAGTTGGAATAAACACCTTCATTTGCAGGGCAGGCTGGCATCGGGAGCGAGAGCTGCTGCTTTCCATTCCGAATTCTGGAAAAGCTGAAACCAAATTTTCCTTCTGGATTTTGCATTTCTTTTGACAGAATCAGTCAGAACCCCTACATCCATTCACTTCGCTGACTCTATTCTGCTTAAAAATAAGGATTTTTCATCATTTTATATTTCTTTTTTATCATTTTATATTTATTTTTCTCGCTTTATATTTTTCTCACTCGATATTTATGTTTATTATAGTTATTAATTCAAACGCACAATTCAACAAGCGCTGAGCTTTTTTAAAACTTTTTTTTTAAAGCATCAAACTTTCGATCACATTTCTAAACATATTTTTATTCAAAACTGAGACTAAAAGATAAAATAAAAAAAAAAAAATTGAAAATACCCACAAAACAACCAAACCCAAACCCTGATATTTTGATGCTGGGGAAAAAATTGTGATTTTTTTAAACAAATATTTCATTTTTTGGAAATTTCCCAATATCTCAGTGCAGCGTTTTAAGCAAAATCTGTTGCACCTCGTGCTGACTGACAGGGCACAACTTCTGGAAACATCCTAATTGCAGTTCTGCAGGTTTGGTAGCTTATCACAACCATTTAAATAGTCACTCTTAGACAAATACAGAGTAACACGATCCCCAGCCTTACACCCTCAAACCATAAAGTAAACTTGTTTTTCCATGAAGCAATTAGAAGGCTACATTTAGACACAGCCTTAAAATAAACAACAGGAGCATATCTGAAAACATGATTGGGATGTTGTAACTTGTGGGCTCAGGGAATGACAGTTTACAGCTACTGAAACAGCAGGGGAAATATTGATCGAGATGTGCAGGGAGCACACAGGGGGAAATCAGGCTGGATGGAGGAAGGAATTTCCATTCCAGCCCTGATTTTGCACCCTGATTCCCCTTCTCTGGTTTACAGAGAATGGTGAAAATGTCACATTACAGGAAAACTCCCCAATATCTCCCACGCTTCAGGCACTGGCATCTTTGATTTGCTTCTTCCTAGACCATCTTGAAGTTTTATTTCTGCTAATTAATTCCTTAATTAAAAAAGCCCTCTTGATGTCATATATATGTTCTAAAGCAAGCACCTCTAGAGGGTTTCCTGTTTGATGCTGAGTTTTGCCTGATTTACACCTGGGGAAATTTGACAGCCACGCGAAATCCCCACTCAAAACATCCCTGAGACCTGGGATTTGTGGCTGGGTCATTCCTGCTTTGCCAAAAGTCCTGTTCCAACGGCTGCTGGACAAGGAAACCCACCCCAGGCACCTCTGGAATCAAAGAAGCACAAGCCACTTGTATTTTCCCAGGATTAATTCGGGGTTCAGCCCTCTCCAGGAGGTTCCAGGTGTCCCCACTGCAGCCCTGGGGATGGGGTGCAGATCCCAACCTGAGCACAGGAGCAGGAATGAACCCCTGCCATGCTCAGAGCTGCTGCCCAGGGTCTGCAAAAACCCAAAAACCTCAAACTTTCTGCCTCTCTCACGACTCCTGCTCTCGCTCCTTCCATCCCCTCAGTGAAGGTCACGTTCGCTGTTCAAAGAAACAAACACAAAGGGGGGAAAATCTGCCTCAAAATTCAAAGATAAGCTTCAAACAGGCCAAGAATCTCAGCCCATTTATTATCCCTCTGCAGCCAGTGATGCAGCATTTCCACCCCCTGAAACCACTGGTTTTTTCTCTCTTATTTGCCTTTTTCTCAGGAATTTTCAGATGTCAGCGTAACCACAGCTTTCCTGTCAGAACGGCTACACTGAACCATCTTTCAGTGGATCCAGTGTGCTCTGCACTTTCTGGAGTTTAGAACACAGCCATAAAAAATTGCTCAGGGCTGAATCTTGCCATATTAAGTGTCATCACAGAGGTAATTGCTTTTCTTGAAACACCTAGAAAAACAAAAACCCAACATCTGAAGCTGCCAAAAGGCTCTCATGTCCAAACACCTACACTTCCACAGAAGGGTTTCTTGGCTTTTCTTCCAGTCTTTCTCTGCATTTTTTTTTTCCTCTCAGCTGCTTTTGCAATTGAGTGTAAGCATCAGAAAACAAGTGAGATTATTAACCCACAAAAATGTGTCCAGTTAACAAAATGTTAGGAAACACAATGTCTAGGACGACGTGTCCTTATTACACCCTTTTCTAACACAACAGTCTCTGGACTATTAGAGGAATGAGTAACACATGGCACTGAGGTTTGAAAATGGCTCTTTTAATAATCCATGGTCAGCTCTGACAGCACAAATGCTCTAATTCAGTTTATTTCTTGGTCCTTTAAACTTCACTGCGTGTCGGCAAATTCAGATTTACACGTATTAAATGCTGACATAAGATGGGGATGGGGCCATGCTGGATTTTCAGCAGTAGGTTGTTGCCTCTCTCTCAGAAATCTGCAAAAATTGGGGTATGGTTCAGTTCAGGAAACTGCTCTGGGTTCTTAATTCTGACAAAGCTTTCTCTGGCACAATCAGCTTATTCTGAGAGATCTTAACATTTGATTTGGAAATGGTAAAACGACATCTTCAATTCAAGGAGCTGCTTTGCCTACTTGGATCTTTACAAGCTGGAATTGGAGGACTGCGAATGAATAAAACCCCCTCGACAAACAGAATAGTAAATAAGCAGTAACCACGCCAAATATTTTCCTAGTCCGCATTCCTGGTGTGAATTCCAGCATTTTCCACAGCCTTTTGGTTATGGTTTTAGCCTTTTCAATTTCTAATTCCAGGACCCAGGCGGCCATTTCCCAAACTGTTGTGGAGAGCTCTGAGCGGCTGAATGACTCCGCTGTGCTCCCGAGCCTGCATGAATCCATCACGTTCTGCTTAATTTTGCGTGGCTGTCACTTTTCCAGTCTGTTTGGGGAACGCCACCGTGCAGCTGATCTTTCGTTTCAGAACATCCCAGGCTTGCCCTGCTGTTCCCGTCCAGGCTGCAGCTCTGGCTGTCCCGGTTGTGCTATTGCTGTGCAGTTGCTGAGAGGGTTTTGTCAGTATTTCATCCCATCCTACTGACAGATATACTGCCAGTTTTAATTAATTTTTCTTTTGCAGTACGTAAGAGTTGCTGAGCTGAGTGACGTGGTGGTAGGAAATAACGTGGGGCTCTGTCCAGAGCTTTTAGCCCTGATTTTGAGGGTGAAATTTGGGTGCTTTATGCAAAGAGTGGGAGAGCTGTCAACTCCTTCTGCTGAGGGACTCAGAGCTCATTGCTCCTGGTGGCTCCTGCTTTCCCTTGTTTCTTCCTAGGACCTCCTCCAAGCATCTGAGATCCCTTCAGACCCCTCCTAATCCAGCCTGGGCCTCTCCAGCTTTGCTCTTGCCACACTCCCTGTGGTTGTTTGTCTTTTCCAGTGCTGGGGAGCGGGAGTCGTGGCTCAGGAATGAACACCACATCAAAAAGGTGCACATGAAACCAACACAGTTCTTTCCAAGAACGCTGCACGCTCGAATCCAGCCCCAAACAGTCATCCCAATTAACATGCATATTCCAGCATTTCCCATAACTAAGTCAGAACGTCTTGGGCTGTCAGCACTTCAGGAAATTTCATCACCTCACTGTCCACTTCTTTCTGCAACTCATTAAAAACCCCAACACATTAAATCTCGCTGCTCTGCGGCTCTGACATGAGAACAATCCCCGGGTTTGTCTTTCCTTCCCTCTGGGGGCTGCAGGGTTCCGCCTGCTCCTTGGCAGCTTTAAGGCAAGAAGATACTTTCTCCTCATCCCAAATTGGTGATTTGTTTTCTGTGGAGCAGCCTCATATAAAATAATGTGAAAAAAAAGCCTCTCTGCCCCCAAAGAAATAATCCCCATCCAAATACATTTGTTTACCGTGACCTACATTGGATTTTGTGAAGAAATATCCTCGGTTAATCCACCCATCTGGCCTGGTCCCAAGATTACACCACAGCTGAGTTATGGCCACGGTGCAGAGAAATCAATGGACAGATTTCTCTGCTGGGGCATTTCCTGCACGGGGCAGAGGATGGGTGAGCTCTGCTCAGGGCTCAGCACGGCAAGGAGAAGGTTCTGAGGAGGGTTTTGGTGGAGGGACAGGGACAAGGACAAACCCTGCTGCCTTTGAGGGAACGATCAGGGATTCCAGCACTGTGAGTTCTCAGATAGGTAGGTGGGAAGGAAAGGTGATTTTGTGGTTAATGCTGTGCACTCTCCCACAGGAAACATGGGTGGATTTTTAAGCCCTGGACATTGTCCTTTGCTGTACGAAAGTCCTGTGACCTCTCTGGGGCTGGGGCTGCCGTGTACGAAACAGGAGCGATTGTGTTTTCTTGTGTTTGTACAGTACTTAGCACAATGAGATCCTGTTCTTGTCCAAGACCTCGGAGAACTCCATAACACAAAGGTTGTGTTAATGAGAGAGATAATAAACCTCACTGGGAAGAAAAAAAAAGGAAAAGAATTCTTGTCATTTTTGTTGGAATTCCAATAATGACCAGTTCGGAGTGACTGAACCCCAGGTGACTCATGGAGCAAAGAAAACATGCAGCAAGTTTTTCACAGCTGGCCTCCAAACACGTTGTGTTTTGGGTTTTATTTTCAAACAGCAGCAGCCCCCTCTCCAAAGATCACAAGTGCTCTGCTTTCTGAGCGGGGGAAAGAAAAAGACACCTTCTTGAGTGAAATCTGACACTCGCGATCCTCGGCTTTCAGCTTTTCTTCTTGTTTGGGTTATTGGACATTCTCTGAGTGCTCCTGAGCTGGAGAAGGCAGGCTCAGCGCTCTCAGCTCACGACACAGCACCCTGGGAGAACAGGAGGTGTCTTGCAGGGACGAGTCTCCCACCTCCTGCGAGGTTTGGGATCGAGATCCCCCTCGGGCAGCTTTTCTCATCCTTTGTCGGGAGCAAGTTTTGACAACAGCAATGCTAATTGATTAAACGTTCTAAGCAGAGATTACAGCTCAAAGGGAGATAACATTTTATATTTCATTGTGTCTCTGGGAACATCAGCCTGGAAGGAGCTTTGTTCCCCTTTGGCCGTGCATCAACCCAAATCAATCTGCTCCCCCCTCCCCTCCTTTATTTGTGCTGAATCTCCGAGGTCAGGTGTTTAAAAAGCTCATTCAGGACTCACAAAACCTCTTTCATCGGGATTCAGGTGGGGGGAAGGCTCTTCAAAAACGATTTTGCAACTTTTATATTTCTTCTTCTTGGGTAGTTTTTCCACCTAGAGCCAGCTGGCACTCACAGTTTGGAAGCATAAACACTCTCACTGCAGAAAATATCTTAGGTTAAACTATGGCTTAAAATTGGTGGTGAAAGGGGCTATGTCTGGAACCAGCTTTTTCACAATTATTTCCCTTCGATATGGACAGATTGGCAGAATGCAAAAGTGGAATGAAAAAAATCATCCTGTGCCGAGGCAGAACAGAATATTCTTAAACAAGGTATGGAAGTTAATTTGTCTTTTTTCTTTTCCCCTCTAAAACCTTTCCAAGAACTATAAAAATCAGGTGTGTTAAAGGCTTCCAGTAACATTTAGAGCACGAATAAGGGTTTCTGCAGATGGAATTAAGTGGTGCAATGGGTGAGTGAGTGGATGAGTGCCCAGGCTCTGGGAACTCTTGGAATCTCAACCTGCCACTGGAACCAATTCCCTGAGGGCCTTGGGGATGTCACATCTATGGCTTGGATATCAGCTACACAAAGAAAGTTCTATTTTCCAATGGGAACATCTAAAATCTTGATTTTGGTTCCTTCTCTCTTTTATGGACCATGTACTTCGCTTAATATTTTTCATATCTCATGGAAAAATTCTCGCAGAAAGTTCCCAAATCGCGTTTCCTAACAGGGCACTTGGAGAATCAACGAGCTGATCCCTGCATCACCTGCAATAAAAACACAGAACAAACACCCCAAACCCAAAAAACCAAACCAAAACAACACCCCCTTCTCCCAACCCGCCCAAGCCCCCAGCTGTGATGTATTTTTCAAAGCATAAAGAACCGACCATTAGGATTTTGGGGTTTTATTCACGTTTTGAAGGATAATGCCAAGTTCATCTCACACACACACACAGAAGGATGCTACTGCTGCAAGTGCAGTTTCCAGACAGAACTGGTTTCCTCCCTAACTCTGAATAATTTACCTTTTCAGTTTCTCAGTGAAATATTTGAGTGAAGTGGAACTTCTGCAGGATTTCATGAATATAATTAGATGCTCAGCAGTGGCTGAGAATCGGGTTGGGGTTTTTAGATAGTACCAGTCATAAAACACTGTCATTTTTGTAATGGAACCCAGCTATCAGCTCTCCCTCCTCTTAAAAAAGGGCCAAGATTAGGTGATTAGAGCAAATCTTGTAGTCCAACTATGTTAGGAGGAAAACTCTTCAGGAATGTAGGAAGGCAGGAGATAACAGAAACATAAAAATACTCTGGTGAATAGGAAGGGTAATACCCAGCGCCAGATTTTGATCTTTATTAGACTCGCGTAAATCTGGAGCAGCTCCACAGACCTCAGCTCCGCTGCTTTGACCTTGCAGAGATTCCAGATCCACAGCATAAATCAGCAGAGATAGCTTTGTGTCTTTGGGAGAGGTGGGTTATAAATGCAGGCAGATATTTATGCAAACACGTGTGGCATGGAAACATCCCCATGGTTGTTTTCATACGAACGTGTCCCACGTTGCGGGGTGCAACCACCAGCTCTGCTGCCTCTGCACTGAGCTCTTCCCCCTCCTGACCTCAGAGGTTGTACAATATTACTACTACCTTACTACTAGCTTGACATTCGAGTAGTAGCAAAGAGATTTTGGCCAGATATTTTTATTTTTGATTTTCCTGTAGCTGTGCTAGAAGAGAATGGCTGCAAAGCATCAGCTGGATAAACCACGTGTGAAACCAAGATGCTGCTGTCATTCTTACTGATGAATTATTTAATCTTTTTTCCCTTCTCCTTTTGTTTTCCTTCTTTTTTCCTTCTCTTCCCCCCTCCCCCCCCCCCTTTTCTTCTTTTTCTTTTTCCTGCCATGTGGTCACAAAGCCCTCAAGCCTGATTTTTGCCCCCTATGCTCCCATGCATTGACTCCAGTGATAATTCACAGAAGATTTTCAATTTTAATTGTCGCCCATCCAGTGTTCTGAGCACATGGCTCCATAAGGAATTCCAGGAATAAAGGTTTTCCCTCTTTCCCTGGAGGAATTTCAGGTGGCACCTGAGACTCAAAGAAGCAGGTGAGTGATGGAAAAACAACTTGAAAAGAGCCGAGGAGAAAAGAGACATTGGATCCACGACTATGACGGATTTAAAAGAAATTTTATTCGCCCAGGTTTGAGATATTGGCATTCCTGAAAGCTCTGCTGTGTCTTGAACTGCTGCTCTCTGTAAAGAACTGTGGAATCATGGAATGAATGGTTTGGGTTGGGAGGGATTTTAGAGCTCATCCAGTTCCACCCCTTCCATGGGCAGGGACACCTTCCTCTATCCCACATTGCCCCAAGCCCCTTCCAACCTGGCCTGGAACAATTTTAGGGAAGTCTCTGCTTTGGTAACACAGGAAGCAGAAATTAAAATGGGCAGAGAACTGGGAAACTGCTGTGGGAGGCCAGCTGGGAATTTTCAGGGAGAAACTGCTTCATTCTCGTGTGGTATCTCTGGTCTAAAAGCTTCAGCAAATCACATCCGTTAAAAATAAAGTTACATAGAGATGAGTGAAGCATTTGACTTACCCCTGATCTGAAGTTTACCCAGAAAATCCGTGAGTATCCTCTCTTCTTGGGGGTGGGAGAAAATGGACACACAGTCAGGTACTCTGTATTAATAGTAAAAAATAGTAATAACGAGAATAGAGACAAAAAGGAAGCAACGGGAACTTTTTTGTCTCTGGTAAAGCCAAATTGTGTGGAGGCAGCGCAAGTCTGGATGCAGCCTATAGGCAAATCCTGGTAGGGCTGCTCTGTCCTCCTCTGAGTTCATTTCTTTTTTTCATTTTTGCATCTTTTTTTTTTTCCCCAGACAAGGAAAATCTTGCATTTTCTATTATTTTTTTACCAGTCCAGATTAATGCCCTTCTCGGTCCCCTCCCACCCTCTTTGAATTTTTCATCTTAATGACACACAGCTCAGATTTTCCTTTTCCTGGGGGAAATCAGCCTGTTCTGGGAAGGCACCTCCACATCATTCGTGCAGAGCATTTCCTAGGGTGAGCTAAGGGCAAAATCCCCACAACATTATTGCACCAGGTTTGTCATCTCACATTTCATAAATCCTTGAAAATAAGCTCCTGAAAAGCAGGGATAAAGTGACATTTGGGAATGGAGTGAAATCCCAACCTAAACGTGAACCCCAGCCACGGAGGGGAGTTGGGTTTCCAGCTCCTCCGTGTGTTTGGAATGGCTTAGGCTGGGCTGGAGCTGTTTGCTTAGCCCTGTTATGAACACAAGGCTTGAACTCCTGCCCCCCTCCCTCATAAATAAACTGATGGCCAGGCTAAAGTCAGATGCCCATCTTTCCTTGAAGTGACATCCACGGCTCACATCCGAAAAAATCTCTGGGGTGACGAGGGTTAAGAAACATAAATCTCGGAAAATAGCTTATTAATTCTGTGCTAGGAGCTCATGCCTAGGAAAGTCAGCAGGATGGATTAGGCTGCCTGTGTGTACAGTAAGGAGGGTTTTTTTCCCTTCCTCCCCTCCCACCCCTTTTTAATTAGAAGCAGATTTAGAAAGTGGGACTTTCCTGAATAATCATCCCCAGTAAACCTTTAATCTCAGTCACCTCCGTGAGAAAAGAATAGGAAATCGGTGTGCAGAGAGCAGGGAGACACAAAGGAAGGGACTGGCAGGGGAAGGACGGGTCACTGAATTCACCTTTTTCAAACTGTGATCATTTTGCATATGTGGATGTTCTGCTGTCTTGTACAGTTCCAAAAGCTTTTCTCTGAAGCAATTTCCATTGCAAGGTCCCAGGAACCAGAGCATGGGGACAGACCTGCAGATATGGAGATGGCTGAAACCCTTTCCTGTAAAAATCATCTGTGTGTGGCTTTGTTTTTATTTGTTTCCCAGGATATGAGCACTTTTTGAGGCACACAATTGGTGCTATCTCTCAACCTTTGTTCTCAATGTAAAGATATTTTTTAAAAAAGGGTTTTGTAGAGAAAAGAGGAATAAGCAGCTGAGTGCTGGTGTGGGCCCAGAACAGCCCCATTCTGGATCCTGCTGCTGATAGGGGGGGAAATCCAGGCTGAGTAACATCCCTGCATGGGAGAAACTCCTCTGCAAAGCACTTGGAGATCGAAGAGCAAAAAAAAAATGATAGAAAAGCTTGGTAGCAACATCACTGAATGTGTCTGGTGTGTGCACAGCGATGCCTGGCCGGCCTTGTTTGTTTTTCCCACCCTCAGCAGAGCTCCAGCAAGAGATCTGGGCCCTTAACTCTGCCTCAGAATTGCACCTCCAGTGCCTCGCTCTGATTAAAGCTGTGTTTGCTGCAAGCCCTGGCTTGCACCCCTAAGCCAAGGGGTTTTTAGGTGTTTTGCTCCATCCCAAAGCACGGCCTGTGTAGGCCCGGCCTGCGTAGGCCCGGCCTGCTGGATCCTGCTGCTCCAGCAACTGCAGCAAATCTGATGCTGGGAAAGCTCAGAATAGTCCAAAGAACCCAAATGTGGCTTTTCAAATGTCTGGAAATGGCTGGAGCAGCAGAATAAAGGATATATTTGTCACAGTAACTTCCGCTTTCTTTTCTTTTGCGTATCCTCTGTCCATTTAGCTTCTGCACTCGGGCAGAGCTGGGAGTTCAACCCTTGACGGGGTAATATTTCCCTTTTGCAGAGTGTTGATAAAAACGTCTGTGGGATGGACTTCTTCAGCCTTTCATGCCACCTCTTCTTCCCCTGGGATCTGCTGAATTTGTTGCTTCACTGCACAGCATTTCTGATGTATTTCCTGTATATTTCCTACATATTTCTGTGGATAAGTTGCTTTTCGGCCTGCGTGGATCCCCCAAGCTCCCCAGATTGCAGTGGATGAGCACCACTTTTTTTTTTGTAGACTCAAGGCCACGTTTTGCTTTCCTTTCACATTCGAAATAATTGAATTATTAAGCACCACATTTTTCAGAAATAAATCGATGATGAGCTGCCGCTTAAAGCTCCTGATGTGGAAGTTCAGGCCCATTGACAGGGACAGGAGCAGCCCAACGGGACTCACATTAGCACCAGAACTGGCACTGAAACAAAGCTCGTTTTGGACCCTACTTCAATCATTTCCACTTGGAACGCTCCCAAAGCCAATAAAACAAATACATTAATATGATTAACTTGAACCAATCCAAGAAAATGATTTGTGTATCCATCTTGGCAGAGCTTTTGACAAGTGTGTGAGATAAATCAGAATAAATTTCCTTTGGTGAACGGGTGTGAAGTGTGCAATTTTCTTAGCGCTGGGGTTGCATCTGACTAAAGTGGGGAAAATGCACTAAGTAATTGTAAACTGGGAGAAGGTTGTGGTGGGGGAAAAGGTAATTTTTACTTACTTTATCCACAAGAAATACTCTTCATTTATTCACTTAGCACCGTTTGACCTTATAAGTGCCTCGTAAAACAAACCCATAAAGAGACAAAAATTGCTCGCATGAAATTAAATTACTTATCATTAGTAGCCACTGATTCTTCTAGATTAGGACTAAACTGTGATTTCTTGCCTCAAAACTGCTTTTCATCTCCAGACATCAAAGTCTGCAGTACTTTTGAATAAGTGCTGGTGGGGCTTTTGAAAAGGGGAGGCAGACACAGCACAGGAAAGAGGAGCTGCTTGTTTCTCTCGGGGTTATCTTCTAAGATACACAAAGAGCCACCACTTGAACTCATCTGACTCGACTCCAGCCCTGCACTTCATTGCTTGCGACTGTCTTCCCCCTTCCCAAATAGAAGGGAGACTGGCAAGAGGAAAAATTCAGATATTTCCTACTCACCCCCTTATTTTTCCTCACGTCTCTCTCCCTCCCTGCTTTTGTGGGGCAAAAACCCCAATATGTTGGGTGACTCTGGCTGCTCAATTTGCTCCTTTTCTCATTTCTTTCAGTTTTCACCTGAAAACCCAACGCTATTTGCCATCTGAGAAGTCCCAGAAATTTCCTAGACAAAACTGTTTGTCTGAGATTTGACAGTTAACTTTGGAAGGTCTGAAGCGGATAAGCTTCTCGCCTCGCAGAAATTTGACTCCACTATTTGTAATATCAAATTTTTTGAAGTTTCTCAGCCTGTAAGTAGCTTTGAAATGAATAAGGGCTTGCACTGCAGCTCTGTAAGGTGTCTTTTATTCAATTAGAGTAGGTACCATGTTAACATTCTTCAGTGTTGTCATAATTCCTCTTTTTTTTTTCTTTTTTTTTCCCAGTGAGAATTAACTTGTCAACTGCGAAGAAGCTTCGAATTTGTCCATAAATCATTTTGCTGCAGGCTAAAATTTGACGCGCTGTAGGTAAACACTTTTTCCCTGGTTAAAAAAAAAAAATAAGACCAATATATTATTATTTTTTTCCCTTTAGAACAGAGCCTCTGATGTCTCCAGTTTGTGACTAAAGCCAATTTTCTCCAAATTACACTGCACTGTGTTGTTACATTGTCAAGGTAAGTGATCACCACGAGCCTGAGAACTGCAGCCAGACCTGTGGTGGGACCATCTGAAATTTAGCAAGGGAATAATTTCCAACCCAGATTTCTGCTTTGTGCTTGTGTTGAGCTGTCTCTCCTTCTCACCTCGGTGGGGGTGAGACCTTCAGAGTTATGAGCAGATCTTGAGACCCCTCCCCACATCAGTGAGCTCTGCCCTTGCTGGACCCATCCTGGAGAAGCTGCCCAACAGTTCCAGGCTGGATTTCGAGGACGCCTCGCCGTGCCAGCGCCGGTGATTTGCTGTTGAGACTGAAAATTTTTGACAAGTGACTCATCCCCGCTCCAGCAACTGTTGAGACTGAAAATTTTTGACGAGTGACTCATCCCCTCTCCAGCAACGTGTCCCATTTGATCCTGCAGTCCTAGAGGGTTTTTAGCAAGCAATTAGGAGGTGGATGTGAAAATAATTTGTACGTTTTTCTGTTTGTTGTTTGTCTCCAGCTCTTCTATAATCAGCTGCCTCCCTCCCTTCCGCTGGAGCAGTGGGGCTGGGACCCCTCTGGGCTGGAGCTGGGGATCTCTGAGCTGGGATCTCTGTTCTGGTGTACAAAGTGTGCCCTGGGAAGATGAGAGAGGGTTTGTTCCGAGCTGTCGTGCTGCTACTTGTCCTCTCCCCCAACGAAAAGGCTTCTCCAGCAGCAATTACAGCATCGCTGCAAACAGGCTGGAAAGAGACATGATGTAAAAATTCAATTACTTCAAGCATTTCTGGGCTAACACTTGGCTTTATATAAACTCAGAGACAATCCTATAAGGCACTCAGGGCAGATTATAGGTTTGGGCAAAGCTAGAAAATTGCTGCCATTATATTGTTATTATTAACACCTTGTAATTAGCCCTAAGGAATCCTGAAGTTCTCTCTCCTGATTTGCCTTTAATGAAGGAAAATTGCTACCTTTGCAAGTTGGATGGCGCCCGCTCTGATTAGCCTTAAGTATATAGGACTATTATTTTGAAAATGTTTGTTGTCATGTGAATATTAGTGTTGCATGGAAAGAGGGGAGGAGAGGAGGGGATCTTTTGTTTTCTGGCTCTGGAGAGTCCCATGGTCACTTTAGGGGTGGTTGTCCCCTCCAAAATGAAGGCTGGAAGCCTTGTCGGGGTATCAAGAGCACAAGGTAATGAATTCAGGAGGCTCCTGTGGCAAGGGCTGCCAGCTGCCCTAGCTGCTGATTGCATGGGCTGATGGAGTAATTGTTGCATGGAGATAGTTTTATGATTGCTTTGAGAGGCTGAATGAGATCATGCATGAGTTAGCACACTAAGTGCAATAAAAATGATTTTATTTGCATGTCCCAGAGCCTTTCCTGATTCCTTTACTGCTTTCACAGGCAACGTCTTCCCAGTGAAATCAAGCCAACATTAATAAAACATCCCTTCCATGCATCTCCACTCCTCTCCTCCCACATACTCTACGCTTTCATTACCATCTCTGGGAAAAAACTAACATTAAAGAAAATTCATCTGATCTTATCTGTAATTAATTTGTATTTTGATAATATAGAAGAAGAATTTTTGCATGTAATGACTTACCTGTTCATTATTTCTCTCCTTTGAACTCCTGTGACCGCTTAATAACTCATGCCAAAGCAGAACTGATTATGACATTTTCCCCACCCACCATCCAGGAAGGTTGAAGGTGTTGCCTCTCATACTTAGACAAATTGCTCCAAATAATGACTTTGTGCAAAATTAGTCATACATAATTGAGAAATTCTATAGATGAATAGGAAAGTAACTCGAGATGAAGTTATCATTTTAATGTTTTTTAAGTCAACGTGGGATTCGCCGCGCTGGCTCAGGCCAGCAGTCCACCCAGAGCACCTTTTGTGGGAATGGGATCACAGCCCCCTCCTGCAGGAAGCAAGGAAAGCTCCTTGTGGCACCTGGGAGGGTGCAGAAAGGCCTGGGGGGGTCCCCTGGATGGCACCAAGGACCTTGGTGGAACAAAGGAGCATCCAAGGGGTTCTCTCCTGGCTGGTCTTGGCTCTCAGGCCGCTGTCCCTGCTCTGCCTGTGACAGTCTGGCTGTCCCAGCCTGGTGGCACTGATGGACTCCGCAGCCAGTGGTCATTTCTCACATAATTTGTATTCGTATAAAATGGTGATGTGGCACAAAGTGTCCACCCAACGCATCGAGGCACTCTCAGCACCGACCAAATTCATTATTTGGCTTAAAAATAATCCCTGAGCTCCGTAAGCACATAGAAATGATGGTTTCACACTCCTTTTTGCCATATTTTTTTTTTTTTTAGACATTCCCATCCTTTTTTCTCATCCCTGGGAGAAATTCAGCCTCCTTTGTGCAACTGTCAGATCCAATCAGGAGGTCTGTTATGAAAGATAGATCACGTTTCATGATAAAAGTATCACGGGCGGCAGCAGAGAAATCAAATCTAAGAGAAATAAGAATCAGGTCCCAATCCTCCTATAAGAAGTGCAAACAAAACCTACAATATTCCATCAAAGAGGAGCCACAGCTTCCTCTTTCCCCAGGGAAATCCCACATTACACCATGAAAGCTCTGCCTTTCTAACTGCCCAGGCCTGAACAGCAAGACAAGTGCTCAGTGATCATAAAATTATCCAGTGCCTCTCTTCGAGAGCTGCAGGAGAAAGGAGGAAAATTAAATCAAAGTCCCGGCAGTTTTAATGGGATTATTTACAGCTTTTCTGTGCTAAAGGAGGAGAACTATAAAATCTAGGAGGAGGTTTGGGTTCCTCACACAGGGGTGAAGCTCAGGGTCTGGGGTTTCTGCTCCAGCCCTTGTAAAGCCGTGGGTCAGTGGAACAGGTCAACATCTGAAGGTGTTCAGGTTTCAGGAGTCTGGCTCTGGCTCTCCCCTTCACCTTCCACTGCTGGATTAACAGAATGTGGCCTGGAGTTTGCCACACTTCAAACCCAAACACGCTCATTCCTTTTTCATTACGTTTATGACTCACTCCGTGCCTCGACTTCATTCATCAAAGGCCAATATATTAAACAAAGCAGTTCTTTTAGCCTAATTTACATCTATTTGGTATTATCAGGGTTGCTGCCTCTCTCTTCTCTCCCTTGCTCAGATTATTGGACATTGCCTGTACCACAGTATGACCCATCCTCGGTGCACTGACGAGAGAAAATTGGGAAAGGGCAACGCATTAAAGAAAAATCATGTTTAAAACTGAAAAAGTTGTGTGTTCAACGTACTTCAAAGTTGACAAGAGTGGTTTGTGGGATATTAGCCCAAGCCCTACTGGGAATGGAAAGCAGCAGAGAGATTTTATTGAACTATCTGCGTTTATTGCAGTGTATAACATCTAAAAGGTGCCTGCTCGCTGCCCACAGTGCCTTTGGTTTTATTTAATTAGAAGGAGATAATGAAGATCAAACTATCATCTCCCCACCTGCCAATCTCTAATCCCAGCAGGGCTGCCCTCAGCAGTTTTTTAAACAAATGCTTCACCATCAGGTGTTATCCTTCCACCTCCTTAGGGTGATTTAACAGGTTGCACACAGAGAGTGGAACCATGGTGCCCCATAAATCAAACCAGGATAAAACAGAGGACATATGAGCTTTTAATTCTTCGCCTCCATAGGATGCTTTTTAACATAGGGTGAGGGAAGCCATGAGCGAGGCCAAGTCTGTGGTTAAAACCTTCAATAAACAAACCAGGCCTTATAATGATATTCACATTTCTGGCTGGCTTTTATCAGTAATGGCCTGCATTGCCCATATGCAGCCTGGTGGAGGGAAGAGAAGGGAATGGTGCAGGGGATTTGAGGAGAAAATCCCTCAAATCTTCCTCGCTGAAGCACCTTCTCACCATATTTTCCCACTTTATTCCCCCTGTGCCTTCCAGGAGGGAACGGATTCATACGGCTGAGCGGGTGGGTGGCCAGGCCCGGAGAGGAATTCAAGATTCATTGCACTGCTGTTCAATTAGGCATGTTCTCTGAGAAAAGCAGTGCCTTGATGCAATTTGTTGTACAAGTTCTGCTTCCCTGAGCAGAAATTCTCCCTGAGCTGAGCAGAAATTCCCCTTTTCCACAATCTGAGCTGGCTACGGGAGAGGCGATGCTGTGGTGAAGCAACACTTGCAGGGGTGTCAGTGCTGCAGTGGGCATTCCAGAGGGGATCCAGAGCTCTTTACAACCTCCAGGAACTCATCCTGGGGGGCTTGGAGTCATCCTTGGGATTTGTAGAAGGCTCCTTCTTTCCAGCAGCCCCACAGCTCCCTGACGTGCAGCAATTTGAATGCCTGGAAATCACAGAGTCCAACCATGAATTGTTGTCCTGCTTGCCTACAAACCCACAGGGGATTTTAGCCCTCGGTTTTCACCACCAGGAGCAGCACACGGGGTGAGAGAGCCCAGCAGAGGCAAAGGTGGGTTTAGAGGTTCTGTTAGAAAGGCAGAAAGGTCCTGTCCTGCTGCACAAGAGCACTGAATCACGTGCTAAAATAAACTCCACGACATCAACGGCATCAGTGACACATCTCCCTCCCTCTAAAATCAAAGGATCACCTGCAAATCTGTCACAGTGAGACCCCTGCAGACTGAAATCCTCTCAGTGCACAGGCAAGCAGGACATCTCAGATGATTTTCCTACCATTTAGGCACCAACTCGATGCGGAAGGGTCACAACAGCGGGTGAAGGAATGAAATCTGGATGCTGCTGTTCTGTGGGGTGGGACAGGGAGAAGAGAGCAGAGAAGGCCACACCATTATGTAAATCCTTCTCTCCTCTGTGGCTGGGGAGAGTGCATGAGGCCCAAATTGATGCAATCCTGTTTATATTTGGCCCCTTGTCTTCTCGGAAGACCCAACCCTGGAGTGAAATATTTCTTTGGGATTGTTTCTGGGACTTGAAAGAAGCATGGCATGGATGGCAACTGTTCTGCAGTGTTGGCAGCTATAAAATTTGATTGAAATGATCAAAGCCAAGCCAATAAAAGGCCAGCAAAGACTAACTGGCTGCTTTTAGAAAAAGCTCTAAGACATTTTGTAAATTTAAAAAGGCCGCCTGTAGAACACAAAGGGCCTCTGTGTTCGTTTTCTCTGCCACTTGCTGCTGCAATTTGCTCATTTCCAGTCTCAGGGACGGACATGCAGCCCCAGTGACAGAACAGTGGTTTCAGTGTCGTGGTTTCAGCGACACAAAAGCAGCTCTGGGTGCTCAGCGTGAGCCCTCAGTGACGGGAGTTCCCTCAGCCCCTTCCAGCTCCGTGACTCAGCTGCACAGATCAAGGAGGAGTGAAAAAAACCCAACAAAAAAAAAAAATTTCCACAAAAAAGCTTCTATAAGAATCGACAACAATTATTTTGCAATGGCTAGAAGCTCCCGGGGGTGCTCTAATTGTCACCCCCCGGTGCAGGGTGTGGAGTGGGGTGACCTTTATATGAGGCGCTGTGATCTCTGCAAGCACAGGGCGGGGGGAAAAACTGCGAACAAAGGAACTGCTCAGACTCCTGAGGCTTCTCCCTTTCTAACTGACAGTGACCTCATCTATTTACACGAGGTGAGGAGAGACTTTGTGTGCTCTAAGTACAGGTGCTGCTCAGTTCTTTGGCATCACCTCCTTTTTACAGGCTCTGCATCCTTTAATCCTGGCTGGGCTCAGGCGCTGCCTCTCCGGCTGCCTGCTGGAGGGCACTGCTTCCCTACACCCATCCTGCATGGAAAACACCTCTTTGGAGGGACTCCCCTTCATTTCCAGCAGGAATTGGAGGATGGCCACGGTGTCCTGATGAGTATCTGTGCTCCAAGGTTCCTCCCCAATGACAGCTATTAAGGACTGAGCTTTGTACTTGCTCGGAGTACAGCAGTCATTAAAAGCATGCATAATGAGCTGCATCCCAAATTAGACCGTGCTCCTAATTGGAGATTTGGAGAAATACGGTCAAAGTGCCTCGTAAAATAATCAGCTTTGAATTCTGTATTCCATAGAGTGGAAGTTCTTCCAGCCATGCCCATCACCATCACTCCAGACTCCAGTGCACCCATTATGTTCCTAATGCCATTTGAAAAAATCCAGACTAAGCAGAAAGAGAGAAAGGGCCAAGGATTTTCTTCATGCAGGCAGGAAGGCAATGCAGAGCATCAGGACTAAGGAAGGGAATCCTGCTGAGCAAATTATTTGTGGCTATTTATTGGGAAAAGTTTTCTTTTCTTATTTGCTTGTTGTCTTTTTTCCCCATAAATTATCCAGGGCCTTTTTTTTTCACTATTTTTTAAAACAAATTTGTGCATTGTTTGATGATTAGAAACACATGCTCACAGCAAATGTCATCCTGGATCAATCAGAAGCCCAGCAGACCCAGGGAGTGGGATTTCAGAAGTGCCTAAGTGAGCTGAAACACAAATCCCAGAGAATTTCCACCATACACAACTCACTTCAAATCCTTATTAGCCAGAAGTTCACATAAACCCTGAAGAATGTTAGGTTTACAGCACTCTCAAAAGTTTTAGTTATTTTTTTTAATCTTGATTATTATACCTGGCTATTCTCGTTCCTGATACAAATATCTGATAGCTTTTGGAATCCTCCAAAGCTTCTGGCCTCAGGAAGACCTTGTGGCCACGAGTTCCTCTGGGCTGAAGGTGCATTTGCCTTGTGGATCCTGGTGGGATTTCACTTTTGGGGCCAAATGGGCCCAAAATGAATGTGATGGATAAGAAGATGTCAAGGAAATGAGAGCAGCTGGGCAGCCTGGACTCAGCCAGAGGCAGAAAAAGAGGATTAAAGAGATGAATGGCACCATGTCAGTGTTTAAATTTCCTCTGGAGGCATTTTCGTCGTTCCCTTGGCTATAAAGGGAAGCCAGGAGCAGCTGGGCTCCTGATTTAAGAGTCTAAATTTAGGTCAGAGAATTCAAGTCAAGAATTTTCCTCTACCTTTAGAGCCCCTGAAGTGTCAGGGCAGCATTCTCTGCCTTCAGATAGAGGAATGAGTAAATAAGGAGCAACTCCACAAAGCTTTGCAAGCCTGGTGGGATTCCTCAAAAAACAAACCAAGATTCCCTCCCTGGCTCCTGCTGTTCCTCAAGAAGTTCTCCAGGAAAAATCTCTTCCCCTCTTCTTCTGCCACCATCCTGCCACAGCCCAGTGCTCACCTTTAGAGATTTTATTCCTCTCAAAATAGCCCTGAACTGCTACTTTCACTTGCTGAGATTAAAGCTGAACCTGCCTGACACGGGGATTAGGAGCAGAGGTTAAACCCATGTCAGACTGAAGATAAAGATGCAAAAGGAACAAATGACTTGACCAAACTTCCTTCTTTCAAGTGTTCCTCAGCAGCAATTAAGCTGAACTGTTCATTTAGCATGAGCTGAGGAGCTCCTGCAGTTCAAATGAGATGTAAAGAAGAGGTTTTCCCCTGCTGGCAACTAAAAAACCAGGAAAATGATTATTCTTTTTCTGACCATTTAACTGTGCTTTGCCTTGCACCAGGCTCTTTTTTTTGTTTTGTTTTGGCATTGGGAGTCCTTGGGATTTAAGCAACTGGCCTCAAGGTAAAAAAACCAATTTATAACAGAGAGAAAGAAAACTTCTGAATATACAAACCCTCTTTCATTCCTCATTTTCCCTAATGTTCCTAAACCAAATAATTACACATTTTTTATTTGAAGTTTCCCCCCTAACCCAATGGCCAAAGAAGAAAAACAAAACCAAAATGCTCGACTAAGAAAATAAGAGATGTAAAACAATTTCGGCTGAAAACAGGAAGAAACAGAATGTCTGACTTGGGAACAACGGATCAAAGATAAGTAAATAATGCACAGAACTCCCCCAAGCTCCAGCAGCAGTGAAAATAACCTTGAAAACAAATGAAACTGGAATACACAAGGTGAAAGTTTCCTCTAGGGTTGGGGAGGGTTGTTTTGACTCCAGTTGGCAGGAGAAGAACCTTGCCTAGTGAGGTGTTTTTTGAGGTCAGGGCACTCAGATTTGGTGTTTGGAGAAAGAAGACGCAGCAAAGGGAAGGATGGGAGACCTCAAGGAATATGGCAATTTTTCCTATGTTTGAAGTCTCTGACTGCTGGCAGGATCCTTTCAAGTGGAGCTGACACTGAAAACATGTTGAGATTTGACCATCATTAGCCCCAAAAAAAGGATCCCTTTGGCTGTGCGTTAAAGCTTTGATACAGTATCTGATTGGAAAAGAGAGGGGATTTCTCCTGAGCTGCCCTTCCTCGGTGCTGCACCCCCGGAGAGCTCAGGGCGAAGATGAAATTGTCCCCCTGGGTTCATCCCTGCCTCATCCCAGCTCCGTCTGGGGGCCCCCATTCCTATTCCCAGGCACACAGGGGCAGCTGCTGCAGGTTGTTGTGCTTGGCTCCGTGTGAGTCAGAGCTACAGCCAAGGGCGAAGTTTCTTCACAAGAAAGAACCTTTTCCTTTGAGGAGCCACCCCCGGCCCTGCCGTCCTGACCAAACAGAACTTCAGCTCTGCAAACGACTTAATGAAGCTTGAAGCCATCCCTGCCCTCTCCTGATGTGAATTCCCCTCTTCTTTTTCATCTCTCTCCTGTTTTTGCATGCTGTAAAATCCACACTGTCCAAACAATGGAGAGTTCTGCTCCTGCACCTACGTTCCCACTTGTTCTGGGGAGTGATTCTGAATCCATCCATCCATCCATCCATCCATCCATCCATCCATCCCTCCATCCATCCATCCATCCATCCATCCATCCATCCATCCATCATCCATCCCTCCATCCCTCCCTCCCTCCATCCATCCATCCATCCATCCATCCATCCATCCATCCATCCATCCATCCATCCATCCATCCATCCATCCCTTCAGAGTGCTGGAATGATGCTTCATTCTGCTTTAGAGGATTCCTCTGGTTTGCCACAAATATCTGAGCATTTTACACCTTGGCTTTCGGTGATACTCTGCAGATCAAGGGCTGTTTTCTGCTTCTGCAGAATCTCCTATTGATTTGAAATAGTTGTATCCAGAGCTCATTTATGTGTGCAGGACGTACAGAGGGATCACTTTACCTTTTTGTGGAATAAAATCCCTTTTTGGGGTGCAGCCTCTGAGCAGGTTTCAGCAATGGAATTGTGGCAGAATCACACGCAGGGGGACCAGGGCAGGCAGAATGCATTTAATTCTGATGGAAATGTCAAACTCTCCTCCTCTTCCTCCTCCAGGGCTCCTTTTATTAATCCTGAGGAAACTGTCATGGAAGTTTTAATAACTTTAATGGACAAATTTTAGTCTTTTATCTCATTCAGATAAAAATGCCCTCAGCCCTGCCATGTTTTTAAAACACAAACACAGCGAGCAGGTCTGAATTGCTCCCAGGAGAAGTCCACTAGGGAAAAGTGATCCAAACCCTAAACTTAGATCTAATCAATTAAAAAAAAAAAGATTCCAGTGAGCTGTGTGGCCAACTGGGTGAATTTTACTCCTGGAAAGGAGCAATGACAGATGCCGTGCCTTTGCTGCTGGATTTGCCAGCCTGGCTCTGCCCATCTTCCACTTTTGTTCCTCAGCTGAAGAACCGACAAGGAAAGAAAGTCCCTCACCCCTCATGTAACCTGTGCATTTTGGGGAGGACACCAGAAAGGTATTTTTAGGCTGTTTTATTTAAGCCTGATCACCGAGGAAGCGCAATCCCCTCACCACACCCCTGCCCACCCCAGGGCGATGCATCTCCTCAGAGAGGCATCGTGTCAGAAGGGAGATGTGCCATTCACCAGATCATGTATCTGCCTGGGAAATCAAAAAACTGCCCTGACACCGCCCCAGGAAAAAAAAAAAGAGAGAGAGAGAGAGATGGAAACCTTATTATAGGGAGGGGGGAGAGGGAGGGGATATTTGCAACAGGAGTTTTGTTTCTAGAGACCTGACTGGCTGAGAAAACAACTCCACCGAGTGCTGCCTAATGTACAAACTGATTTGTAGCTGCCATGGAGGGTGAAACAAGCCTTGTTTACCACCATTTATCAGCATTTATGACTTCTATCAAATTCAGCACTGAGAAAACAAGTCTGGAAAATGAACTTCATGGCACACCTGTCTTGGATGAAGTCGTCCCTGGCTATAAATAGGCACAGTCCCAAAGGAATGGATGAGTTTAGGCTCTTCCTGATTCACACAGAGAGAGGAGCTGGTCCAGCGTGTTTGACCAAGCAGCTGGGGCCAGCCCTGGCAAAACAAACCTGCTCCAAAGCAAATTATTCCAGGATTCCCCATCCCACCTACTTTCTCCTCTCCTGTGTTACTGCCGTGTATCCCCCTTGCTTCCCCTTTTTTTTTCCCACGTAGGGAACAGAGTAATCACATATTTCTTCACTCTTCATCCAGATTCATGACCCTCAGCAAAAGAGAAACTCTTCCTCCAGTGTGTTTTAAATTATTTTGACCTGTACAGGTTAGACAGAGGTGTAAATGACATCATCTAACCCTTTAGATAATTTGGGCTCTTTAAGAAGCCCTAACGTGCTCTTATTTATTTTTAAACAGTAGGTTCTAACAATAGCCATACTTAAAAAGAGTTTTTATTGGAAGGAACGGGAACTGAAACACATCTTAAGTGCAAATATAAACATCTTGAGTAACCCTAATTTAGTGTTGTCACTTGCTTTTTTTCTTCCCTTTTCCCTTCAAACAGAATGTTACCCTTTGAAAACCTATTAGAGAGATCGAGATGACATCTCGCCACGACACAAACAAATCCAGAACTCCATCTCCAGGCCGGAGATCAGTGGAAAAGCACAGGCAGAGCTGCTCAAAGCAGCCCAGCTGGCCTGGGATTCATCAGAGGATGGGCCCAACAGGCTTGGGCATCTTCAGAAAATTGTCCCAGCCCCAAGGGACACCTCTGGGCACTGCCCTGCCCTCAGTGTGATGTGGAGATTCATGAGGGGGAGAAATCAGCCTTTGCTGTCTTCCCAAGGGCATCAGGACCCACCTCCTCCGGAAACAGAGATGAGAGGACAAAGTAACTCGGATTCAAAAGGAATATTTGCCTCATAAATGGATTGTTCTGCTTCCTGCAGGGTTCTCCAGCCCCCATCTGGGGGAAGGAGGACCTGGGAAGGATTCCTTCCTGACCTCTCCACACGAACAAGTAATTCATGCCTCTGCTTTTCCTGGTTTGACTTGATTTTTTTTTATAAACTGCATTCGGTCTCACATGTAGAAATCTGTGGCTGCCAATTAAAGGATTACAGAATTTGTAACTCAGGAAAGTTGTTGCAGTGCCTTGGTGCCTGCAGCAAAAAGCTGTGGCCTGCCTGCCCCCTGCCCCAGTTCATCAGACCCCTCGTATTTTGTTGATTTTTGACTCCATCTCAGGCAAACCTTAGAGCTTCCCTTCTGAATTTACTTCATATTTTCAGTTTTTCACGTGAGATTTCTCACAACTTCCCTCGACCCAGACAAGACACTGATTTTTGCTGTCAAATAGAACAAAGTAGAATTTTTCAGCACAAATACTTGAAGTTTTCATTCTATTTTTTTTCTCTGTAACACAGGAACTGCCCACACTGACTGCCTTAATCCCGTGGTGGCTCACAGAGAACAGTTTCTATCAGGATGTGTTGTGGTGGGAACAATTTCTCCAGGTGCATTTTTTTAGTGGTTGGAGCTCTGTCTCGGAGGAGGATGAGCCGTGGGGAGCCCTGTTGTGCTGGAGGAGATTTCACTGTGAACATGAGGATCTCCTGTCAATAATTTTTGAGTCTCAGAACCTCTTTGTGCAATGTAGAACTGGACAAATACAATTTTAGTGCCCTAGAAGGATTGCTAAGCAAAATATTCCAGTATTTCACTCCCAGCTCCAAAGCCCATTTGCCCTTTATCTTTTTCCAGTTGTAGAATTATTCGGCTTGGTTGTTTCCCTTTGAAAGACACAGAAAGTCCGTGGATAAAGAAAGGGAAAAGGAACTTTCCAAAGCAGTAATGGATCCATCCCTTATAAAAAACAGAGCACACCTTCACGTTTCTAACTGCAGCTGCTCCGCCGAGGAACACGGTGATTTTACCTCCCACAATTTTGGAAAACAGCCTTTTGGGACCAAATGTTTGCTGCAGGAGCTGCTGTTTGCAGCCAGCCAGGAGCAGTCCAGGAGAGAAAGGCTGGAAACAGTGGGAATTAGCCAAATTTGCCCATGGAACACGCGGGATTATTGCAGCCCTTGCAACAACAGGTGATGGTTCCTCAGCACGTAAACAGCACCGCGGCTGCAGGCACTCGTTATTTCCTCATTAATCGCGTTTTGGGGCTCACCGGGCTTCAGAGCACTGCCAGCCCCTTGAAATGCTAATCCAAACATTTGAATATGTTGTTCTCCTGACAGCACACTCGAGCAGGGTTTAAAGCTGCCCAGCCGTCTGACTGCTGCCCATAAATCACTGTGCCTTGCCCTAGCGGTCCATTTTTCTTCTCTTTCGTGTCTATTTGCTGTTTGACACAGGAGCCTGTGCTGGAAGTGCTCATTTCATCCCAGACGCTGTAATACCCCCGCAGCCTGCCGTGATTGTCAGGTTGATTTCATTAGCACGATAAGATGCATAGGCTCCTTTTTATCTCTTGTATTCTCCTTCTCTCTCTCCCTTTCTCTGTAATTTGGGTCTTTAAAGTCCCTGCTGTCTCCTGATCTACAGATAATTGTTTACTGTAATACTAGCCAGGAAAAGAGCTGATAAACTCCAGATGTAGCGAGGTCTTCAAATTCACTTTCCTTGCTCCATGCCCATGGCTACGGACCTCAGATAATATTTTGCTGCTGTCTGGGGTCCTCTAAACCCGCTAATAAAAAGAGGTTATTTAAGATGGACAATGATTGTATCATGTAAGATCTCATTAAGGTTTCTTTTCTGTTTGGGGGGGGTTGTTTTGTGGGGTTTTTTTTTTTTGTTGTTTTTTTACAAGCTTCTTATTAGCCCCAGTTTTTGTTGCCTGCCTGTATCTGCCCTGCACTGTACTCTTTGAAGTCTTATCGTGCTTCTTAGTGACAGGAGCCAGGATGCTGCATGTTAACCCCCATCGAGCAAAGAGTTTTGTGGGGTTTTTCTTCTTCGAAAAAAAAAGAAAAAAAATTAAAAAATAAAAAATAATAATAAAAAAAATACAGCCACTCTTTTCTGCCTTGCTGCAGCTCACGGTTCATTTTGATTCTTTGCGCAGCAAAATCTAGATTTTAATGGTCAGGGGTTCACAAAGAGCCAAATTACTGCCTCCAGCTTCACCAGCTCATGAAACAATACCTGCCAGAGGTATGATAGCAGTCCTCCAGTCGATTTTTTAATTACCGTTCCTGAGTTTTTTGCATAGCTCTGAACTTCTCCCTTCTCCCCAGCACTGGAAGGCAACGAGCTGTCAAAGAGGCTCCTATCTCCAGCCTCATTGTGAGGCCCAAAAATAGCCCCAAAGGCCCTGCCTACATTTCCCCTGTGAACCCAGTTTACAGCCAGTTCATGAAAAGGTTGCCTATAAATATTTGCTGTGCCCACACAGAGCGGGGTGGTTGTGACATCCTGGCCTGGCACACGGAGATCTTCCCCTAAACTGGTTTGGCACATTAATTTCTGCTGTGAATTCGAGCCCACCTCGCCCCGCCAGTGTAACCAGTTTGGCCGGCTGCTCCATGCTGGGCGTGGCAGGACATCCCTGGGTGCTGGGGCAGCCCGAGGTGGAAGTTTTGGAGGGTTCTGGTTTGTGTTCAAGGGCTGTGGGGTGTCTGCCTGGCCTGGGTGCCAGCCTTAGGAAATATCCCTGTGGACACAGCACCGTGCAGCCCCTAAACCCTACAAACACCACGGGGTCTCTTCCTGGACAAGCTGCCATGAAAGGGTAGGGAAATCTCTGCTTGCGGCACAGGAGAGGATCAAATCCTCAAAAAACATTAAAAAACCCCCACCACAAAAACAAAAAACCAAAAGAAAAACCCCAACATGCTCAGACTCGTCCTTTAGTCAGAACTTGGGCTCTTCTGACCTGAGGTTTCTGTCTCAATTTTGAAAATGTCAGAACTGGATTTGGAGCTGCCCATTCCCAATTCTTGGCAGAAAACCTGAAGTTGGATATAAACTTCATGAAGGTATCTTAATAGAATTCATCAGCCAATTTACACCCACCAAACCAAATCCATTGTGTCTGACCCCCCCTAGCCCGAGGTTTTTGAAGGCTCCAATATCCAGTATATTCCAATATTTGGAAGCCAGATGAGGAGGCTGAGCATCATCCAGAGGATGTCCCTTGCTCCTGTGCTCTGCAGAGATGGAGATCAGCATCCAGCTGCCCTCCCCTGCCAGGTCAGAGCCGTGGAAAGGGAATTTTTCAGGAACAGGGAGAGAGAATTCATCAGCAGATCTAATCTGAGATGTACAGACTCTGTTTCTCCCTGCTCTTCGTGTTTCGGATTCCCGCAGACTCCCCCTTGTTGCAGGCAGCATTATCAGACTCCACATCCCCATTACATTCCCGGAATTCTTAGACAAATATTTTGTTTTCACTTGGTCACAAAGGCGATCAGCCTTCATTATCTGAACCAAGCTTTGACTTTCTCTGGGAAAGCACCTTTTCCTCTCTCCTTCTTTGGGCTGTTTCATTTCTTTTCAGGCTTTCTCAAGGCAAGGAAGTCCTGCTGGAGTAGAGGTCTTACCTGGGCACTTCCAAGAGGAAAGACCTCTCCTCAAAAACCAGACTTGGCTTCCACCACAGACATTAGCAGAGATTTTCAAGACCCACCTTCCCAATCCCAGTATCACTGAACCCCCTGGAGTAGCCATCAAATTAAAAAGAAATGGATTGCTGTAACTCTTCCCTCGTAACAATGCTGTTTCATTGCCTTGTAATCCACTTTTAATTGGGATTTGCTTCCTGGCAACTGCGTGTAAACAAGGAGATGGTCAAAGGCAGCAGGGGGAGGGCAGGGAATAACACAGGAATGTGTCCCCACTCGGTCCAGCTTCCCCTCTATAAAATTCCACAGTCTGGGTTGCTTCCACAGTCATTTTGGAAAACACCTTTCCTTTTTTCCCTTCTCTTCCCCAGATTTAAAAAGGGTCTATTCTCCTCCCCTCTCCGTGTAAACATCACTTATCTTGTTCTATAGGCAGCATAACTAGCAAGAGCAAGTACTCACAAAGTGCAAATTAGCCGGTGACAATAAATTGTCAGATTGCCTCTGAGGCAGAAACAAATGAATAGCTCAGTTTATTAATCACATGGCACCTTCACCTTTGATGTCTTGATGTTCCAGTTTTGGTGCTCCATTAAGCAACCCTGAGTGACTGCTGCAGCAGCCTCCACTAAACCAGAAATTTTGTTGGCAGCACATTTCAGGACTTCAAAGGCGGTAAATTACCTCGAGATTGTTTCATTAAAGAGCCCTTCCCAGTGTGAACAGCAATAACAGGCGAATCGAGATCAAAGAGCATCCATCTTTCTAGATTTGTTACATAGAAAATTACATGCTGAGGGTGTCTTTTTCACAAATCATGTCGCCTCCCATTTCAGCAAGAATGGTTCTAATTAGAGCAGAAGCCTCCCTGGCTGTGCAGAGAGTTATGATTGTCATTAATACACCACTGCAAGGTTTTTCCTCTTCGCACTCCCCAGACCCCTACCCCATCCTCTGTTTGTGAGGTGCCTCTGGAACCTAATTAGAAACAATTATGCTGATTAACTGATTGCAGGCAGTTCTCTACACATTCGTGGGAAGAGCTTTTCCTGGGATGTATATTTGTTTATTTGAAATATTGTTTCATTTCCCTTCCCCCTCTGCTCCCAGGGGCTGCCTGGCTTTGCCCAGTGCTGGGCTTTGCTCTCTTTGGTAACCACCAGGGATGAACCTGGAGCAATCCCTGCTGGACACAGCAGAGAGAAGGGGCTGCTGGAGCTGGGACATCTCCTGTTTGGTGGGATGGACCAGGCTCAAACCAAAAGGACAAGGATCTATAACCCTGGTGCCTGGTTTGGTTTAATTTCCAGACGCTCGAAGTTGGCTTCGGCCTCCAAGTCACGGGAAGCTTCTGTGACAGTAAAACCCCAGCAGTTCCAGCTGTAAAGGATAAAAACCAGAGATGTCACCTGTGGACCTGTCCTAATGACTGGTGGCTCCTCAGAACACGTTGGAGAACCGCAGGATGGAGGAGCCAAAGGCACCAATCCCATGCTGGAAGCGTCTCTTCCCGTCTCCCTGGCTGGGCACGGTGTGGAAGGAGCCACCTGGGCGGGCATCACTCCACAGTCAGGGCAATCCTTGTGAATCCTGAATCATCATCACCTCACAAGAAATCCCTTTATCAGCAGGCTGAGGAACTCGTCTTCCCAACTCCCCTTCCCTGCAGCCACTCATCGCTGGCTTTTGTGCGTCTTTTCCAACGCCAAGGCGCAGCTGGTGTCTCACATGGTAGGTGCTCCATGATTTCATGGCAATAACACCAGCACGTGGAAAATCCAGCTCCTCGTTATCATGGCAACTCAGGCTGCTTCAGAGGAGAGCAGGAGAAACCCAGAAGTAGAGGCAGTCACAGAGAAATCTGTCCCAAAAAGGTTATTCCACAGAAATATTCATCCACCCCAGACATCTGGAGGCTGATGCCTGCACCCAGACACATAATTTAACATCTGTCCACTCTGATTTGATTCCCAGGTTCTTCCTCGCTCAGATCTGATGTTTTTGCCACCTAAGGGACACCAATCACAACACAAGGCTGGGGAAAAAAGCTTCAAAGCTGCCCAGGTGGAGTTCTCCTGGAAAAGGTCTCTCTTCGGATGGTGTTGCACTCATGTACTGCCCGAGATTTTTCTGGTGTCCTGTGAGGAATGGAGACATCAGGTTGGTGAGAGTGGTTCAGGAAATTTGTACCTCTCTCACTGATCTCTTCTTTCAGTAAACAACTAAGAAACTTGGGAAAATCGTATTTGTTCTGAAAAAAACAAAAGGCAAATGCATCCATTTTCCTACAGATTAAAAGTTTCTAGAAGGTGGAAGATGGTTGCAAAATGCAGAGTTTGAGGGAGACGGTCATTTCACTTCACTCTTGTGTTTCATGAGACCTTATTGTCAAACATCACAGGGGAAGCAAAACACGAGGAGCAGAGAGCCGTGGGAAATAGAGCAATGAAGATTTTGGTGTGAAATCCGGTGGAATCTCTGTCCCCAGCCCTGTTCTGAACCCAGTCTGCTGGATACTGTTCCACAGAGGAAGGATTGAGAAGAATAAGCAGCATGCAATGATTTGTTGGGCTCGGGTGAAGACACACCACGCCTAATTTCATTGTAAAAGGAACCTACCCAGCCATTGATCAAAATATCTTTGTCAGTGCTGGAACTGAGCCAGAGCTATCCTGGTATTTCCAGAAGGATTCGTGTTGCTTTCTGTGATATGAGGTCAGAATAAATTAAGCAGGGCCTCTGACAGCTGATTTTCAATGATAATCTTTATGTTAGGATTGACCTGTTTATTCAACCCAGTCAATCTCTCATCAGAATGACAGCTCCAGAGCACCATAGATCATTATCCCCAAGGATGCATAAAGATCCTGTCACTTGAGACAATAAAAGCTGATTAGTACGAAATTCGAAAACAAGACTGATGGAGAGGAAAGCCAAAAAAGATCAGACTCTCTAGCTCTGCCACAACTCAGAACATGTTGAAACCCAAACTGCAGATGTTCTGTGCTGTAAAAGGCTTTTTTATTGCTCTGCAGATTTGGGATATGGGACTGACAATGGGATGGGGTTTTGTCCCTTGCAGGGCTCTGGCTGTGCTCTCACACCCGGGTGGATGGGCAGTGGCTCCATCTGAAGATAATAGAATTGCACTCTCACAGAGCATTTCTATATAAAAACAACACAAAAGGCTCAGAGCTGATGCCTGGGAGATGGAGCTGTGGGACAAGGCTGCGAGGCAGAGCACGAGCTCTGTGTGTAGGGTTAGAACAGCTGGCAGCTTCTGTCCTGTGGTTGGGGAAGTATTTCAGCACAGCTGTCGGTAGTAAAGTCTGAAGGGTGCTTGCCTGAACAGCTCCTGTAGAGATTGATTTTTGTTTATCACTCCTCTGAGTACAAATTCACACATGAAACTCAAAGGAAAAAGGGTAGTCTTTCTAATTGTGGTTGAATAGACATACTGCTAATAAGTGCACAATATAACTGTAAACAGATCACAAATCTGGAAACATATTCATTTATGTTACCTTTGTTCTCCTTCCAGGAAATACAAGGGTTTGATAAGTTGACATTGATTTAATAGTCTGAAAACTGGAATCAATCTTTCTTTTCAGCCTTTTATTTTCCCTCCCGTTGCAAATTACAAACACATTTCTGCTTCCTGAAAGCTGTGCATGTATTTCTTGAAGATCTCTCCCCCTCCTGCCCCCTCTCCTGCCTAAGCAAGAAATATCTTGTTAATTGAGGCTGGGATTCGATGTTTAGTGAAGGAAAGGAGCACAATGCACTTAAGGAAATTCAGCTTCAGTGTGTGTTCATTCTGCAGCGGCTGATTACTGGTGTGATGATGACGATGATGATGCTGATGAGGATGAGGATGATGAGATGTTGTTTGAGAGCTGAGAGACAGTGATTGGTTTTGATAACCCGAAATTAACAGCTGGATTTATAGCTTGTAAATATTGCTCGCGGTGGATTCTCGCATTGCCGGCATAATCCCCTCTTCCTGTGCAGACCCCGTTTATGGATCCCAAACCAGGGACGTTATCCCCAGCATGTAAGACAAGACCCTCTCCTGGAGCGCACACTGCATTTACTGAGGAGTCAATAAAGTGGCATTCTCAGGCTTTTTATGTGGGCTCCAATTGTAGGTGAGCGTGACAGTTAAATTTGCACACCCTGGCCCACTGCTCCCTTATAAAACTGCGCGCTCCTGCTTGCACAAGTTTTCTCCTGCAGTGTTTCTCCTTCATTTCCCCCTCTGCGGCAAGGAAAGAGCTCTTATTTTGGGGGTCGTGATGTGATTCAGACACTCAGTGCCAGCCTGGTGCAATTTGCCCGGAGTGCAGTGGTGGGATCACCCTTTTTCGGGGTGTCCTCCATCAGCACCGAGGCAGAGTGCAAAGAGACATCCCTGACCCCCCGATGGCTTGGAAAAGTCAAGGATCCCTCAGGCTGCTTCATCCCAGCCTTGAGGGAATGGCTCTGCTGGGCTGCAGGCAGAAAAGGGAAAGATCAGGATAACACCTCACACACAGCTCCACCAGCCCCTTCAGAGCTCCTTTTCCCACTGCCAGCAACTCTTCCTGGAGCACAAAGCATCGTCAGAGAAGGGGGAAATGCTGGCTCTTCATGGAATGATTCAGGGCAGGGGGATTGGATCTAGGTGATCTCTGAAATCCCTTCTAACCCAGGCTGTTCTATGATTCCATTGTTTCATGTTTCTATCTGTTTCATATTTCATATTTCAATCTGTTGAAGAATATATTTAAATTCTGCTTCAGTTTTGGTGTCCACGACAATCAGAAGCACAAACACTGAAATAAGAGTGCTAAACCAGACAGTGATGGAGCTGTCCTGGGGCTGGGCTCCCGAAATGATGGGGGGAAATCCATGGCAGTGACTTTGGGAAACATTTAGGCCAACATTCACACCTTTATTCAGTATGATTTGATTAAATAGTTCAGTGGATTTTGGACCATTGTGGGTCTCAAAGGCCTGATTCTGTTTTCAACACGGTCAAAGCAAATTAGTGGAAGCTCTTCCTGGTTGGGCAGTAAGGAGTGAAATCTTCCATGTTCCTTCTGTCCTCAAAGAGCTTGTCCTGCTTTCTAAAAATGCAAAGTGTTATTAATATTTTGCCTCATTACCTATGGCTGTTCATACCCAAATGGACTTGGTGCAGTCCTCGCCAGGAAATGATGTAACAGAAGGGTGTTTTTACAGGATGGAGGAGCCCACAAGTCTGATACACTCAGTGGACCTGCAAATTAGCATGATAATAAATTTATCATCTGTGGAGGCAAATAGAAACCAAAGCCCACAGAGACATCCCCGTGCGGTGAGACCGGTTTGCCAAAACAAAGTTGGTCACATTCTTGGAGAATCTGAATATTAGAAGATGTCTAGGACACACTGAGGGGAATTTCCAGACAAGATAAATACAGACAGAAATATGAGAGCGAAGAATAGGGCTACTGTAGGAATTTCTGCCCTCAAAAACGGAGCGAGTTGTGGGAGGCACGCCCAGTTGGGATTCTGGTTTTCACAGGCTCTTTCCTTGTCAAACTTAATATCAAGTAAAATAACCTGATTTGACTTGGCAAAGGCACAGAGTGTAGAGCCTTGATAGCTGTGACAGAGGCTTTTGAAGCTTCTTATAAACAGTGTTTCCCTTGCTTTGGAAGGGATGGTTGAATAATAAACAACTTTCCCCATCCCGACTCTGACTACTGAAAAGCACAAATTGTAAGGAGCTCGTTGGCCAAGGAAATCCCCCTGCTCAGCCCATCTGCCAAAAAGGGACTTAGCAGCGTGCTCAGAGTTAGGCCTGACTTAGGGTGTGCCCCATTTTTTGGCTTTCTGGCCCTGTTTTTTTCTGATCCATGACCTTGTGGAAGCGTGCTGCAGGACCAAATATTTGGTTTTGCTCTCCTGGATCTTGTTCTTAATCTCTCTCGTGGGTTGATGTGAAATCTGAATGTGAAAAGAGAAGCAATCTACCCATATTATTATTATTATTCCTCCTAGAAGGAAACAAGCAGAAATAGGTTGCAAAAAGGATAACAAGCCCAATTTGGAAGAAAACTTAGATCCAAGGCAGAAAGCATTAATGTGTTTGAGATGCAGGATAGGATCCTTGGAAATGGAGCAGATTTAGCCACTGGTAAAAAAAACCCATTAACTGAAGAGTGGTGATGGGGAAAAGTCCCCACAAGAGCAGGGTTCTGTCTTCTTCCATGTTGCCCCAGTTTCTTTCCCTGGGTCAGAGTAATCACTGAATGTGGAAGTACTGTTCCCACTGGAATTAATTTTCCAGTGAAAATTACTTTTGAATTTTCATTTATTGACGATCAATAGGAGTGGCACTAAAACAATGACGTAAACAAATGGCTCAAGAAAATCCTCCCTCAAAAAGCTGTTTTTTCTCACGTCTTATGAAAAGTGGCACATGTCCACCTCTCCCAGCTAGGAATAAGTCATCCCTTTTCCCTTTCTTTCCAAAATGTGCTTTCTCCTGCCCTTTCTCTCCCTGTCTCTGTGCTTCTTTTTCTCTTCTGCTGCCAGTCTGTAAATGGAATTTTACTCACAGTGAGAGGGAGCTCCGAGTCCCCTTTTGAACCCCAACTTCCAACTCCTCGGTTTGCACACTTTAATTCGCCCGATCCCTGCAACTTTTCTCCTATTGATAATTGATAGACTGTTCCTTCCTCCCCAATTTCCTTTATTAGCTCCACCAGGAAGTTTATTGGTGTTCCTTGCGTGTAACTCAAGCCGACGGCCAGTGCCACGCTTGTTTCCAGCCCTATGTAAATTAATCCTGGCCAGAAGTCTGAAGGCAAAGATCAGGGAGCCCTAAAGCAGGGCAGAGATCTGGTTACACGCCAGAGGCCTCCTCTCCAGATGAAATGGCAGGAATCTGGGGCTGCAGCACTTCCGCAGGCTCCTAATGAACTGGGGAGGCTCCCGCAATGATCCGCACACAAACAGCTCCTCACACACCAGTCAGGCCTGCAGCTCGCAGTCTATTATTGATTTTAGTCTTAATTTTATTCTTTTCAGCGTCATCTGATTGCCCTGTGCCAGCCATGGAAAGCTGGAATTATAAACTGCCCACGCATGCTGCCACTGGTGTCAAAAATGTCTTTTTGCCAGAGTGGAAACACAAATTGTGATCCCCTAAACCTGGTGTGTGTCTGTGGACAGCCTCAGCTGATTTACTTTTATGAACAGAACTCAGGAGGATTCCTGGACTGGCACAGCTGGATTGGAGAGGTTTCCCTTGATCATCAAATCCAAACATTTTCCCTTGACATTCCTGCTCTGCTGGAGCCAAGATGCTGATAAATGTGTGTGTGCCTTTGTACGGATAACAAACAACCACAAGGGTTTGTGATGATTTACCCACTATCCCTGCTCCTCTACTGATACACACGTGAATGGAAATATTTACTGAGGAATAATACAGGGAATTCAAAGCCAGGCAGTGAAAAGCAGAGTATGAGAAGCTCCCCTCTCCAAATGTGGGGGTGTGTAAGTCTGTCAGGTGTGACAATTAAATGCTAACATGGTGTAACACCATAATATGGGCACAGAGTGTTTCATTCCAGTGGCAATCCTAATTATAACACTACTTAGGACAGGAAATTGCCTGTTGGACTGCTCTGCCTGAAAACCTGAGCACAAAACTCTGCCTGTGTTCGTTTACACAGTGAAATATAATGCACTGCTCCCAAACAGCAAACCTTGAGATGCCCTTCTTTCCTTCAAACCTCCAAAACCCCTCCAAACCTGCACATGGCAGAGGGAAACGCTGTGATTTGTTGGCAGCATGAGAGTGAGGCACGAGAAGTTACAAAAGCCATGTGATAAAATGATGGCTCAATGAAATGGCCAGAACATGCTCAAAAGCGGGCTGGAAAGGCTGTGCTCCAGAGGCAGCCATGAAAAGATATTCCCTGGGAATATCCATGTCTGGGAGCTGGAAGGGAGCTGCACTACCTGGGTTTGCCAGCGTGGTGATAAACCAAGAGCTTCCTGTTCTCTCTGGATTCTCAGGCAGCTTCCGAAAAGAAACAACCCAGGTATTTATGAATTAAAATGCTTTCAATTCCACCTCTCCCAAGAAGGAGATAAATATAATTTTGATGTTCTTCCATGCTAAAAAAAAAAAAATATATATTTTTTTGCCCTTTTTTTTGTTCGCTGAGAACGGACTGAAGCAGACTTCTTTTCTTTTAATCTCTAATGTAATTCATTAGTTTACCCTTCAAATCATGCAGTTTTCCAGTTAGTGAAATGTCTGGAGGCTTCCAGCTTGGACCTGGGGCTGGTCTCTGTCTTTCTTAGTCCCTTCCCCTCCATGACTCTTGATTACAGACCAGAGAAAATCTTGATATAACCACCAAAACCGCAGCTGCATAATAACAAATTGAGGCACCAGCTCAGGAAAGTCCTTAACCACGTGTTAAACCTGTTGTTTAATCACGGCCAAAAAGAGCAGACAAAGCACACAAACAGAATAATACACGGAGTCGAGAAAGTCTCTGCTGGGGGCTCTGGTTTCTCAGCTGTGAGTGTGCTCCTGTCACCGTGCTGACCTTCAGCACCCACAGAAATCAGTTTGATTTATTGGAGCAGAGCTGCTTGACGAGGCTCCGCTGGGACTGGGAGCTCTTCCCGACAAAAAAACCAGTGCTGAGCCAGCAGCTGGGCTCTGCTGCAGGAGGGGAGAGCGTGGCTGTGGCCCTGGCAGCTTTACACCCCCAAAGCATCCCATCCAAAAAGGAACCAACTGGGTTTTACCCCGGGGTAAACACTGTGTGCTGACCAGGGCTGGGGACACCATATCCTTGTTCTGTGGCACCGCTCTCGGGGTTTCATTGTCCTTTCCTACCGCTCTGGTTATTAAACCTTCTAGCAACCATTTAGTGACATTTGATTGTGATTTAAGCACTCCAAGCTACTCAAACACTTTGTTGTAAGGAGAAAAGCTACTGGCACTGGTCTAGGACATCAAACCTTGAGGTTTGCTTTGATTTTACAGCTCCACTGGCTTCTTTCTGTTGATCTGATTGTGCCAAAGGTTAACGCTGCCCAGTAATAAACCATATCCATTTAATTGGGCAGATTAGCCCCGGGGAAAACTCTCACTTGTGGTGCCACGGGAGCAGGATCATCCTCCAGTGTGGCCACGCCAGGCTTTGTCCTTTTCCGAGGTGATGGAATTTGGGGCACTCTGAAATAACAACAGACAAACTTCAGCTCACCCTAAATCAGTTAAAAAATCGAATATTAAAGAATGTCATCAATAGGTGCAGAAGTCTTAAAAGAAATATTGTATTTTCTTTGCTTTCAGTGTTGTCAGAGCAAATTGTGTTTAGCCCACTTAGAATTTCACTCCTAGCTCAGAATCTCCAGGACAGATCATCCCCTTGGTGCTATGAGCAGCTTCCAGAACTGAGGTACTAAAAAGGCATGGGAAAGAATGATTTTCCTGTTGTTCCTTAGGTCAGTTTTACGCCTTTCTGACCTCCTTGCGTGACTGTGAACGAGATGGAAGTTTAAGGACGTGGTTACACAGGAATGGCCGTGTGTAAATGCCATTTCTAGTGGTAACAGATGGAATGAAACACCCTTGCCAGGGATAGAGCAGTCTGGATATGCACATTCTGTCTTATGCCTAATTACATTTTTTATGTACACAACCATTTCTCTTTAATCATCTCGGTCTCCTCCTTGCCTCTGCTCCCAGTTGTCACAGTTCTGCTCCTTTAGCCTGCATCAGCCCTGCTAAATATGTGCCACGGCTTTGTTTATGGATATATTTTACTAATTCTTATTTATTAAAATAATTGCCTTAATTAATCCTAATTGTCCATTGTTAATCACTCAGTAATACGCTTCCATTTGCTTGTACATATATTTTTGTATTAGTCATTAGAAAAGCAAGACATAAAGCAAATGGTGTAATTACTCACAGAGCACTGGGAGCTCAACCAATAAAAATCAAAGGGGAGAAAATAAAATGCTTTCAACATTCCTGTACAGTAACTGGGACATCCTGTGTCACAAATGACTTTATGAGCTGGCTGGAGGTGGGATTCCCTCCTAGAGCCTCAGGAGGCTGAGAAATGGAATGAGAAACCCTCTTAGAGCTGGGATGACGTTTCCCAATTTACCTCTTGCTGTTTGTCAGCAAGACCAGGACAGAAGGTAAAATACCCCACTGAACTGTGACAGACTCCGCAGGGGAGCCTTGGAGGGAGTGAAACTGGAATAAAAATGTCCAAAAAACCCTCAGAGCTTTGTATTTTCTAGTTTTTGATTTTCTCTTGGATGGGAAAAGTAAAACCCCAACCAGCTCCTAATCTCAGGCAAAAGCTCAGAAAGGTTTTCAGGTGGGTGGTGACCCAAAATCACGACGTGACTCGTTCTGTTTGCACTGACACCGAGGCAGGGACAGCACAGGAGCGTGGGGGCGAGGGAGGAGGGAGCCTTGGAAGAGGGATTCCTGCTGGGAGCAGGGGCAGTGCCACGGCCCTGCTGGGTGGCTGTGTCTGCTGCAGCCCTGGCCTTTCCCTGAAGCCAAATATCAAAGCTGGGAGGGAGCACGTGGAGGCTCTGCACAGCCACAGAGAGCAGCTCTGGAGAAACGTGGCTCCAGGGCAGTCCTGGGCTGGCAAAGAGACTCTGCCAGGACGAACTGCCTTGGGCAGGACTGTCAGGACACGGTGATGCTTCCTCTGTGCCAGGGCCTGTCTCCTGTGGGAAAACTCTCCCTGTTCCCATTAGCTCAAAAGTAGATTTTATATCCTTCAGAACTGGTCTCTGCTCCACTAAGTAACTCTGAAGCAGTTCAGTGTGAGCCCAAACCAGAGAATGAACTCCCCGAGTGCTCGTTCTGCTTCTCAGGCCCGAAGTGACAGAGGAACGTGGCCTTCAGTGAAGCCGTGCTCTGCTCTCAGCTCAGAGCCTGAGCCGTGCTTATCTGGAACACAGTGATCCCTCTCTTACTTTGGGGTATTCTAATTGTCCTTCGTTAAATGAGATTCACAAATGATTTATTCAACAGTTGCAGTTCCCACAGTTCCAGAGCTTGTTGACTTCATATTCTCCAGGTGAATTATTTGTGGCTTAAGCTGCTGGCAAAGTCCCAGCAGTTTTAAGGAAGTTATATTTTGTCCTGAATAAGTAGATTTTCCTCTCTGGCTGGCAAGGTTTAAATATCTATCGATGCAGGGGCAATCTCTTTTCTGTAGGGAAGTGAACCATTTCTCTACTCCGAATGTGGACCTGCTGTGGCCAGGGAAGTCCCTCTGCAAGAAGCAGGAGCTTTTTCTCCCCAATCACTACTTATTTTTGTCCTTGAGTCCATCAGGGCTTCCAACAAAAGATGTTTAATGGCAATTTTTAGCAGCTCCTGTGATCTGGGAATCTGACCTGCTGCAAGAGTTGAACAAATCCATTTCTGGCACATCTGTGGAGTCACACAGAGAAAGGTTTTCTGTGCTGTGTCTTCTCCTTGCCTTTTGGCCATGGTTTTCCATGCCCTGAGCGACTCACGTTGCCTGTCCCAGTCAGGGAAGGCACCAGGGGGTCACAGCTGCTTTGGACAGCCACCACAGGTCGGTGAAATCCTGATGTCCCCTTGTTTGGTCACGCATGTCCTGTGGCAGAAGCGTCCCTGCACGCGAAGGGCTGATCTGTGACACGGATCCGCTGCTGGGAATGTGCCTCCCGAGGGCACCTCTCCCTGGAGCCACCCCACACATCCACAAACCCGCCCTCCCCGGTGTCCAGTGGTGGGCTTGGAGCTGCAGAGAGCAGCCAGGACTGGGCAGACCCCCAGGCTGGGCCCCAGGGTGGAGGGACACCCTTTGTCACCCATTCCCAACCCCAAAGCCGCTGCTCCCATTCCAGGATGTCATTTTAAACTTCCGTGCTTCTCACGGATCTGTGTGGTGGAGGCCACATCTCTGCACTCTGAGTTTAAACCTACAGCCCAGCCACTGCCAAATGTGTCAGATGAAGGAAAAGACAGCAGAGGGGAAAATTTAAAGGAGTGAATTAATGGTTAAATTAATGCTGCAGCTCCTCCTCCAAATGCTCACTTACAAGCTCAGCAGGTTTTTCTTGTTCATCCACCCAGCCTGTCCTGGAAAGGCACCTCCCACCTCCTTCTTCTCTATTGCTGTTGCTATTAAGAGAGATTTTTGTAGTATACAAAAGCTCTGATTGTCCTCTCACTTATACTAATTTTGCAATTGTGTAAATCCATTGACCTGAGCAGAGTTATTTTTGACTGACATTAATACATGCGGGAGGAGAAGCAGGTTTTAAATATCTTTGAAGGCAGGCAAGCTTGGAGAAAATAGTTTTAAGCTCCATAATCATGACAATGTTGTTTTGTGCTGTGCTGGTCATTTGTTATTTGAATTATATTTGTGGAACGTTCATTCAGACAGATATTTGTATGTCTGTTTTGTATTAATGTCTGAATTTAAGTTAATTTGTTTATTTTTTTTAATAAATAACCTCACTTCAAAGCTATTTGAGAGCTTTTAAAGACCGTGAAGCCAAAGTGAATGCACATGAGTGGCTCGAGTTCCTAAAACTTCAGTATCATCCAGGATTTCTCTTACCATGAAATTAAATGAGTCATTTCTATCTTGCCACGTGATGTGATCATTCTGTTACATGATGTGGTCAGACAAGAACCCTGTCAGTGATTTACAGCCACATGGGCTCCCCATAAATCTCTGGAATCCACAGTTTCATATGGATCCTCTGCAGTTTAGTCTCTTTTATGAAGCACTCAGCTCAGCTGAGCCGTGGAAGTACTTAGTAACCACCAAGACGAGTCATTACAGTGCTAGAATTGCTCTTTTCTAATTAATTTCTGTTTCCTTGTTGCCATCAGGGGATTTGGGGCTTTTACAGCAACAGAGACCCCTCCTCTCTGAAACCTTTGGTTTTCAACTCCCCAGTGTGGCAGCGGGCAAAGCCAAACTCTCAGCAGGTCTCATCTTGAGTTCTTGAAGCAGCTTCCTGAAAATCCTTCAGTAACATCAGTTTCGTGGGCAAACGTTTGGCCCCATGACTGGCTTGGCTTCAGGCAGGCTGACAGCAGGAACTGCAACACTTCTTTTTCCCTGTGTTGTGCGTGACAGGATTTCCAAGCCTGTGGATTTCCGAGCCTGTGGCCTTTTGCACCCTTCAGAAGCTGTGGGCTCTGAAAGGACGTGCCAGAATCCTTGCTGATGAGCCAATTTATACATATATCGTGTATTATACCCACGAATTCTGTGTCACCTGCAAAACCCAAATGAAAACTCCCGAGCTGCGCTGCCCCTGTGAGCTGACAAAAGGAGAAGCTCAGTTGCTCGGTGCTGTTCATTTTTTGTCTGACCAGTGCCCGTTCCTGCTAAACGACAAAGTCAGAGGAGATTTCTTCTGTTGACAATAGTGGATGTTCTCACCTTGAAAAATAATGTGGTTTTACCTGGTGTGAAACTATTAGCAAGGTTGACTTGCTGCTCACTGTAGTTAGAGGAGATTATGTTAAATGTGGCATCACCCCCTGGAAAAACACACCAGGGAACATTTGGGGTTGTTACAGGCCTGCGTTAGCCCAGCTGAACTTGCAGTTAGCCAATATTACACATCAGGCTAAAATAACTGTGCAAATTAGGTGCATAATTACACCCATAAATTGTTGGAAAATTTGGCTTTTAAATTGCCCGTCATAAACAATAATAACCCACTGAGGTGATGGTTGTCAGTTCACCTCACCTAAACTGCGTTTCTCCTTGTCCAGCAGAAGAATTGAGGGACAGTCTCTAAACTTAGCAGGGAACAACCTTCAAATCAGCAAGAGAAGTGCTCACAGAAAATGTCAGCGAGCTCTGGATGTCACTGCTGTGAGGGTAACATTTTTATGTTATAAAAGTGACATTTTTGGTAACCTGAGTCCATCACCTACTCTGAACATACACTCAAATAACAGCTATTATTATTATTATTATTATTATTATTATTATTATTATTTTTCCCCCCACATCTAGAAATGTGATTTATAATTATGATTCCTATTCTTATTAGCCCAAAACCTTCAGAATGGGAAATCTGACCTAGTGAGCAATAATCTCACTGGGTTTCTCACTTCAGCTCAGTGAAAAATGTCAATGAAATAAAAAGAAGCAATTTAAAATTTAACTTTACTATCAGAGCATGGCTGCTAGTGGTCCAGGATAGACAGTAATTAATCTAATCATTCATGTAAAGGCCACTTTGCAGGAAATTTGTCAGCGGGGGACAGGAACAGAGAGCTCTGCCCACCCAGAGGAGTGACAGAGGATAAAAACAGCGCTTAAAACACTCACCTCCAATTAGCGTAATATTGTCTATCTTTTAATAATGAGAACGAGGCACCAGGGAGGTACACGAGCTTTTAATGACACTCAGTAAATGAGCTGCCTTGCAAAACACCGCTCGTCCTTTTGTGCCTCTAATGGCTCGACAACATTTTGTCCAGAGGGCTGTGAAGTTTTCCTGGCGTGGCCCGTTAATCTTAAAAGCAAATGTTGCTTTTCAGCGAGAGAGCTGCTCGGGGAGATCCTCCCTGCACTGCCACAGCCTGAGACAAGGGCTGGGGCAAGGGCTGGCAGAGCCCTGCAGCAGCAGAGTCACCCATTAAAATGAAATTAAAATTCACGGATCTCAGCAGCTTCTGAAAAGCCCAGCCTCGGTCAGGTGTGGATCTCTGAGGGTTTTGCTGTTCAGGAGTTTGAGGAGCCTCTGAAGCACCATCTGGTACAGAATTCACACTCAGGGTTTCTCTTCCGCTTGCAGGACTGCGCAGTAACCTCCCCATTCAGAGGTGCCCCTGGCTCCAGAGCAGGTTCGTTGGAGAAATTAAAGAAAAGGAGGCCCCATTTGCAGAGAATATTGCAGTTCTAGATAGGCTTTAGAGATTTCAACACACGCGCTGCTAGATCTGGGCTCCGAGTCCAAACCATGATTCATATGCATTCATGGGAAAGCCCATAATAGCATTGCCCTGGGTGTGTTCAGACTGATAGAAATTCTAATGTATTTTAAAATTAAACTTGACCTACAATCCTACTCCAATCTCAGATCTGTACAAAGGCATTAATTGGACTTATTCAACTAATTACTCATTATTAAACCAGTGTAGAGACTGTAAAGACTTGGACAAGCAATTATTTTATAGAGACGACAGCCCGAGTTTTGGCAATATTATCTGAACTGGGATAAAAGTTCTGAAACCTTCAGAAGCTGAGCCTGGGGCAGCCAAGCCTGTGGAGCCAAGAGATTATGCCAGTGTTCTCATGGGGTTCATTTTGTTATGCAGGATGAAATTAAGGAGGAATTTTGTGATGCTGGGTCAGGAGCTGTGTGTGTCTTCTGTGCACAGAAATGCGAGGTTGCAGCAGCCCCTCCAAACCTAAGCTCGGCGATGCTGCTGCTCACTCAGTAACCCAAATGCTGAAAGAGATGAGGACTCTGAGAGCTCCAGAAGCAAAAGATTTAATTTGTCTAGGGAATGGAATAAAATTTTAAAAAACACCCAGTGTTTCCAGCTCAGGATCAAACCAGAAATGTTAATTGCTGACAGCACTCCCAGGTGTGAAATAAAGCTGGTGATTTTAGTTTGTGTTCAGATAATTCCTCTGCGTGTCTTTGGGGGGCTGTGACCGCTCAGAGGGATGAGGACCAAACCTTTGGCTTGTTTTGGGGGTTAGTGATGGGGTTTTGTTGAGGACAGGAAGAAATCAGGTTTTCTTTTCAAGTGAATCAGTATTTTGAAAGTTAAGTTTTAGCAGCTTTAAGGAATGCCCGATGATCTGCACAAGAATTAAAATGGTGAAGGACTTGGCTGTGATAAGATCAACGCTGCCCTGACTGTTGTACAGCTGATAAATGAGACATTTAACTGCACTGATACAATCTTGAAGTGTCTCAAAGCAAAACCTTTGGCAGATTTTCCATCATGACACAACAAAATCACTTCTTTTCCACCAAACCTTTGGGTTCCTGAGAACCAGCATTTCTCAGAGGAAGCCTCCTCAGCTGAAGGATGTTTGGCTGCAGTGAGGAACACGAGTTGCCCCCGTTGGTGATAAACCCCTGGATTTCTGCAGCTCCATCCCTCCCTGCGTGCTCAGAAGGTGTTTTCTCATTTGGCAGTGAGGAAACTGAGTCACAAAGGTGCTCAGGGATTTTCCTGAGGGGAACAGGAAGTCCATGAAAGGTGTAGGAACCGAATCCCGGCTTCCCAAGCTCATTAACTTTGCTCTTCAGAGGTAATGACTTCTTACTAAGTGGACTCAAAACAATTTCTGCCTCTCCAAGCTGTACCTTTGCTATATGTGGGGACCCAGCTGCTTTGAACAGCCTCGGAGCTCTCTGACAGGCGTTTTAGACCCTTAAAAATATAAAAAATCAGAACATTTAAAAGTGGAAAGCTTTTTTTTTTTTCTTCGCAGCCTCTCTTTCCTTTCTTTCCCTTCTGGAGTTTAACAAGTTCCAAATGTTCTGGGGTGTCTATTTTTGTTGAGTTTTGGATTGAAAGTGTTGTTCTTGTACATTGCTACAGTAAAAGTGTTTACACAGAAAACAGACTTGTCTGGAAAAGTAACAATTTGTTCACAGGATCATATAACATATTTTCCCAAATGGGCTCTTGGGAATGAAAGCAACCAATCCATCTTCTCTCTGCAGTGAATTTGCAATCTCTGATTTCTCTTTTCACCCATGAAATCTTCATCCTGCTCCCAGTGCCAGCTATAGCCTGCCCTGCTATTAACAGCAACAGCAATAAAGGCAAAATAAACTCCTTTTAGTGTGCAGGGCCTGTGGAGAGCGGTGCAGAGCAAACAGCTCATTATGTCTGCACGTCAGCATCTCAAGGAAAACGCTGGCAAGCCCAGGGAAAGAAGGAAGAATCAAAATCCCATCAGGAAGATATTCCTTGCTCTGTATAATCCTTCTTTGCAACTCCTGAATTTCGGCTCCTTTATTAAAGGGAAGGAGCAGTGCACATGCAAAGCTGCCCGTGGTTTCCCTGTTTGTGCATCCAAGCTATGACACAATCAGGACAAATATCCGGAGGCAGGCTCAGAGACATTGAGTCTAGATCTTTAATTAATAGCTGGGGATCAATTACATAATACCTGAGCAAATAGACACGTGCATTTATTATGTGAAAACAAGAACTCTGCAATTATGGTCATAAAGAAAATGTCAGAAAACAAGAAGCAACAAATACCCATTGTGGAATTAATAAGAACAGTAGTTCCTCTCCAGTGGTCACTGAGTAAGCAAACATTCTGGTTAAATAAACTGAAATGGAGCATATCTGGGCAACACATTCAGGTGCTGGGTCAAAGCAGAGGTTAAATAAAAATTTGTTTTGAAAAGACCCAAAAGAACACACTGTGAGTCCCTACCCCACGCAGCACTTGTTGTTAGAGGAGCGCCGGGCACTTCCCCGGGCGCGCTGCGTGGCTTTGAAGTGGAGCTGTGTGCAAAGCAGGGAGCGCTCGTGTTTCCCCAGGCTCCTAGCAACTTCCCCGCTCACAATTCATGCCTGGCACCGAGGAGGGATCGCTGCTGGGCAGCCAAACACAGCGGAGCACTGCCAGCGCCACGGTGACGGGTGACCCTGGCACAACACAGCGGCCTGGCCTTGCCGAAAGGGCAGCTGGGCAAGGGCCGTGCTTGCTCCCTGTAAAGCAGCCACCTGAGGTTTCTGAGGTGCTGATCCTTAATTGGTCATTACCATAAAAACAGAGCAGTAATTCCATATTAAACGGATGCCTCAGCCGGGTAACCCCAATTTAGGTCACTTCGTGATGTTCGCGACTTCAAATGCATACTTGGGTGTCTACTGCACGGTGAGGTGCACCCAGCACTTCTGAGGAGTTCTTGTTGCTGCATTTTAATAAAAGAAACCACAAACTGACCTCTAGCAGCTGAGCTGGGAGGATTTACAGAGCATCCTCTCCCAGCTCTGTGGTGATTAATACAGACAGTGATTTTGGGGGCCCCGTGTGCTCGTGCGAGGAGGAACCACGTCTTGACTCTAGGTTCCCTCAGCAGGAATGGTTCACAGAGGCAAAAAAAAGGGGGATTTGGCACTCTAGAAAAGGCTCTGGCCAACCTGAGTGCCTGCTGAGGCTGAAGGGAGCCCAGCTGCACACAGAGGTGTAAATTCAAGTGATCAGCCCTGAAAAGAGCTGTTCTTCACACAGATTTCCCTCTGGATACCCCCAGACATCCTGCACAGATTTACAGACACCGGTGTGAATCTCTCCTAACTCCACATCTCTGTACATTTCCAATATACTTAACTAATCCAGTAATTAACCATAAAAATAAATGACTTGTATAGATTATGTAACAATAACGAGGCAGCGTGAGTCACTTTGCTTTGTTCTCTCTCACTAGCGAGCAACAACCCGGGCTCATTAAGGAGGTACCAGAAGTTCAATATGGAGAAAACTCAGATCTCAAGGCGAGATAATTTGGCCTCCATTTGTTTGCCTTTGTTCTCTTTTGTTTCCAGATTCAAAGGGCACCACGTACTTTTAGTTTCTGCAGGTAAAACAGACAGGGAGCTGTTCCTTCAGTGACAGCCGAGCAGGGATGGGTTAGAGCCACACAATAGCTGCTCGCCCTGTGTTTGCAGTTTCATTTGGATGGCAGAGCTGGAATTTAATTTGCCCCAGGACAATTAGGAAACTGACCCCACTGACATGCAGACAATGAGAAACTAAGTCACCAATCCTTGGCCACAAACATCCCAAAGCTTTCATGAGCAATCAGGAACTTATTGTGGAGAGGGCACAATCTCAGGCTCTGTGACCACACAATCAGGGTAATGACTGCTCCCAGCTCCGGGCTGGTCTGACCAGCCTGTGTCTCCTTGGGATCTTTGGGAATGGCCCAGACCCTGGATCCCTCATCCCTCCACACAATCCTGTGTACAGGTGGGTAGAAACAGCTGCACGGACACGGCCGATCCTTCCGCTGAGCGGGAGAAGGATGGTTTGAGCTCTCGAAGTGCTTCCAAGCCCTTTTAGGGAATAAATCTCACATTTGTGGATGAATACAAGATTGCACAGCCTCGGGAAGACCCAAACCCCCCAAAGCCTGGGATATTTCTGGCCGTGTCTGGCGGGTGCTGGGGAGAACTGTTGGACAGCAGTGGGGACCTGCAGAGTTCAGCACCAGGAACAGTTTAGGCATTAACTCCTATCTTTCCTCCTTTATCCCATTCCTCCTTCCCATCCTGTGGGCATCACCCTCCTCGCTGTGCCAGAGCAGGTATTTCAGGACTTGGTCAAGGAACCAGACCAGGGAAATCACTTGAATCAGGGGAAAAACTGTGAAAGAATGGCCTTTGTATTTCTTCTAATGAAATATTTTCAGTTTTTTGAGAGACATAACTGAGGAAGCTGCAGGGCAAGGGGATGAGTGTCTGAAGGCAGAGAAAGAGAAGAAAAGGTGTTTTAAGCCTGGATTTCCACTCAACCCTTTCTTCATGGCCCGAGGAGCCATCGTGAAGGTTGAAGCTCTGAACATTCCCAGTAAACCTGGCTCTGATTTGACCTCAATTTATATTTGTCTCCCTGCAGATGCTACTCCCTCAAGTGCTGCTGAGAGGGAGCCCATTAAAGCATGAAGCCTGTTCCAAAATGAAAATTCTCAACAAGAAGCAACCCCAGAAATATTTCCTCGGTGTTGCTGACTTAAAATAATTCAATGTTCGCTTGAAAAAAATAACAAGACAAAGAAGGAAGTGCTGCATTTTCACTTTCAGCCAAAATGAGAACTTATTTATATGTAGAGATGAACCAGCTTGGTGATGGTCAGATTAAACATCTGGATCAACTTTCAGTGAAGTTTTCAAAGGTCACTTCATATTCACTGAAAATGCAGTTCTTAGGACAGTTCATCACCAAGACAGCAGAAATCTCATCGTTTGTTGATCCCATGGCTTTTCCACCACAAGAGGAGTCTGATTTTCAGGCTTGGTTTAACATCATCTATCGAAATCAGGCCACTTGAAGGTATCTTCATTGAATCATCTGGAAACTGAAGTGCCCAAAGTCATTTGTTATGCTGAAAATGATTGTGCTTGGAGCTGACTTGGACCAGAGTTTGATTATAAAATACCAGAGTTTGAATATCTAAACTCCAAACCTGAGACAGGTTATCAGACAAATGTTCCTAAATCTGATCCTTTTACCTTTATTTCATCTGCAGTTCCAGCTCTGTGAAATCGCAGTTCTCTGAATCAGAATTACTACTTATTTTATGTAAATGAAATGACATTATGGTGCCAATTGGCTCCTGAGTCAAACTAACTAGCAAAGAATTTAATTACATCCATTATTAAATGTTTGTGCTCCCCGGATCCAACCCCTTAAAAACAACAATGATGAATTTACAGATTCCTATTCCCGTCTCTCCAAGCCTGGCAGGGGGTGGAAACTTTGCTGAATTAAAAACATTGCTATTTAAAGTCTTCCCCAGATTCATTTCCTTGGACAGTGAACTTGCTCGGTGGCAGAGCCTTACGGTCCCTGTAACTTTGCTGGCTGCTGAACTCGGAGCCATTTTCAACCATGCAGTGGATTCTCACAAAATTTATTATTTTTGTTTTTAAGCTCTATCCCTTAGCCACGGACATAAGTGGGCAATCCTTTCCTTTTTATATATATATATATTTTTAAAAAATTTTTTTTGCAAGGCTTGAGAAAGAGAATTGCAGGAGTTAAGAGATGGGAAGAGGTGACTTTGCCAGAGTTTCTGGCTTGGCTGCAGTGCGGAGTTGTTGCCCGGGCGATTCTGTTCATGGGAGGTCTTTCCCTGGCAAAGCCTGCTCAGCTTCACAGGCGCCACAGCTACTTCATTATTTCATCAAAGTTCATTATGCTGGGGAGGGTACCACCAATAAAACGAGATTACAAGTGTCTCCAACGAGCCCTTAAAGACATAACTCCCGGTTTTACCTTTTGCCACATCCCTGTCTGTGGTCCTGTAATGCACAGAGAGATTTGCACCTAAGATAGGGACTATCCCACAGCTTAATTGAACTGGAAAACTCCTGGAGAATTTGATTCAATTTGTCTTGCGACAGAACCTTCTTTTGTTTTCGGTGGAGACAGAGTTCTTCATCTAAAACAGAAATCAGAACAGTTTAATCACATGTTTTCAGGGAGGTGGGAGTATTCGGGCTAAAAGAAATTAAGCCCAGCCTAGATCTCTATCAAGGCTGATCTATATTAAATGTTGATCAACGGTATTTAACGCTCAAAGCACTTCCAGGGAGGATTCATTCCAAGTCGAGGGGGAATCAATAATCAGGGAGCATTTATGGCTCTGGGTTTGCTGATCAGATCTCCACACTTTGCTTTATGATCTGACACCTCCAGCATTTTGCTTCTTTTAAGTCTGTCTGACCCAAGTTCAGGATACTTTTGGCCTTGATGTAAAATTACGGATAGCCAAAGAAAGAGAAAACCAGATTCAGGGTGGGATCAGTAGTTTTGTGCTTTTCCATCCTGTCCACACAAGTTTAAAGTGGTTATTCCCAGCTAAACAACAGCTGGGAGAACCTGGTTCTCAATCTCTGCTAAAAAGTGGAAAGGAACACCATTAAAAAGCATTAAAGCACCATTAAAACCTCCATTTATTTTCACATTGCTTTATGAACTGACATCTCCAGCATTTTCCTTCTTTTACATCTATGTGACCCAAGTTCAGGATACTTTTGGCCTTGATGTAAAATTACGGATAGCCAAAGAAAGAGAAAACCAGATTCAGGGTGGGATCAGTAGTTTTGTGCTTCCCCATCCTGTCCACACAAGTTTAAAGTGGTTATTCCCGGCTAAACAACAGCTGGGAGAACCTGGTACCCGATCTCTGCTAAAAAGTGGAAAGGAACACCATTAAAAAGCATTAAAGCACCACTAAAACCTCCATTTATTTCCACATCTTGCTGGGTTTTGCTTTGCTCTGGATATCAAAGGACAGATAACCACTCCAAATTCCTCTCTGTTCTTAGGGATGAAAACTCCAAGTATGAATGCTGAAATATTCGTTTCCCTGTACAACAGGTACAGGAGTTCTTGGTCTGGGAAGTTGATCACTACATAACTTATTTCAAGGAAAGCATTTTAGATGAACTTTAAACTGAAAAGTCAAGTTTTGAAAGGTTTTTGTCTTTTTAGCTCAGTTTTTTTTTTTAAGTTGACAGATTTTACACTCCAAAATAAGGAGAAACAATAAACAACCTGACCATGCTGGATTTATTCTGCTCCAAGTTATTCTTGTGTTTGTGCAGAACAGACCTGACATCAACAGATTGACTCCCAGGTTTCCCTGGCAAGGTTAAGAGCATGATTTTACCTATTTTATGAGCTAGGTGAAAATTTTATCTAGCCCAAGATGTGTAGGAAAATTCAGTTCACACCATCATAACAGCATCCTTTTACCCCAGCTTTCAACACGACCTCCTGGAATTACGTGGAACAATAATTACAGAAGGGAAAACAACTTCAAATGTCACTCTCTGAAACACCTCCACCACAAATTATTAACCCAAATTGTTTTGTGCTTACAAATTACACATCTACAATGACACTTCATCTGAAATCCAGTTTACTAGAATGGATTGTGCATCTGCTCTAGATAGATACATGGGATTTTTTTTGCAGTTTTTCTCTTTCCAATGCATCAGGCTCCTCAGGCTTTTCTGAGAACTCTGAACAATCATATTTGAACAATTTGGGCAATTTATATACATCAGGAAACACAGAGAATTTTCTGCCCTGGAGGGCTGCTGGTCTGAGGCTGTGATGTGATTAAAGGAAGGTGAGATCTCACAAGCAACTGGAAAATAAGGAGCCCCAACAGCTCCAGGAGGGCTCATTTGTTCTGAATGCAGAGCACAGGTCTTTTCTGAATGACTGGGTTAACCACAGCTATTTCTGATTCCATTCTCACTGTTTCAGCTCCGAAATGCATGTCCAGACAATGAGGCTGAGCAGTGACAGAGAGGGAGCTGCAGGCTGCTCCAGTGCATCCAGCAGCTCCAGGTATTGTTCAGGTGAGAATTAAAATTGGCATGAATTCCTGAGGCGGTGAATCACTGTCCTTGTGGGCCTCGGTGGCTGCTTTGAATCATTTGTTTACTAATATTTGAAGCATGCTGGTATTTTTTCTTATTAAAAGGGTTTAGTCCAGGAATGCTTTCAGTCCTGGAGTCTTAAAAACGCTGGATGCTCTTTGTCCCAGTGGGCACCAAACTCCCACCATTATCCATCTGCCAAGGACAGGCCAAGATACAGCATCCCAGAGGTCACCTGGAAACATGAAAGCTGACCTGGCCTCACTCTGCCCTGTTTCACCCTGAACAATGGCCTTTCCAAGAGCTGGTAAGGCAGGTTTTTCCCTAAGTGTCTGACGTTTATCCCATACTTCGTCCCATTCTCCACTGCTGCTGTTGGACAGAGTGCACTGGGTGAAGTTCACGGCCTGCTCACAGTTAGGCCTCGTACGGAACAATAAATCTCATTTCACGTGTACCAGCAGAAGAGAAATGGAAGCTGCAGTGCTGGAACATCTTTTGGAAGGGTTAAGGTAGATTTTAGCCCGTTTGATGCCTTCCCTATTCCCTTGTTGTCCCACGCCCCCAGAATTCAGGAGCAAGTGAAGTTTATTTCCCAGATGCTGCCCCAAGATCTCAGCTGTGTGACTTCAGGAGATTGTGTGGAGAAGATGACAATCCCAGACAGACACTAAAACTACTTGTGTACCTTAAAATACAAATCCAGCACTGCCTGATTTCCCAAAGTCAGGCCTCTATTTTCTAAACATCTTGGCACTCCTGCCCTGTTCATTAGTGGATGATCATTTCTCACCCTGTTTTCTCAAAGTATACAATATTTTTTTTTTTTGGCGCAGGCTATAATTATTACAGCCCAGCTTCTTCTTTTTCATTTTGATCCTTTGTAAACCCACTCATTACCCTGCCTCAGCCTAGCTTCCCGAAATGTCAAGATTAAAATGGGGCATGAAAGCTTATGCAAGAGTGAGTCAGCGGAGCAATTTGAACCAATAAATATCAAAGCAGTCTCTAAGAAGTAAGCAATTCATTTGATACCACATCTTTCAACAAGTCTTTAGAGGATTTTCCTCTGCAGGGCTACACCCTGATATTTACGTCTTGATCTCTGCACTGTGCAAAAGTTGGAGTTTGCCTCATTAATGTGATGCTCCGTCAGGCACGCAGTTCTGCCTGCAGAACGCATCAGCTCAGCCTCCCCTCTTAGTGCTCAGCAGTGCTATCAAAGGAAATATTCCACAGCCCTGCTCTGCTCCTCCGGCTCTGCAATTAGCGATATTTTATTAGTTAATGAATCAGTTAATGTCTGGAAGAAGGGATGTGCCAATGCCCATTTCTTATGGCACTGTAGGTACATGAGTTGTCAGGACAAGAAGTTCCATATAAAAGCGCCAGTAAGAGGTGCTGGGTCTAACAGGGCCCAAAAACAATGGCTCTGTTTTCACAGCTATGTCCTGCTGCTGCTGCTTTTCTCCTCACTGCTTTCAGTCTGATGAGTGTAACAACTCCTGCCTTTGATTTTTTGCCATGGACTCCTGCACCATTGTCTTTTCCTCTTACGTTATCCCCTTTCCTTGCCAAGGCCGTGTTTTATTTTGCTCCTATCCAAGGACCGTTCAATAAAAGCCAAGACCCCCTGAAGCAAAGTTGCAGCACTGGAAAATTCCATCTCTTAAGAGTTCCTTCAAATCTGAATTTCTCAAACGGACTTGCTGCCTACAAAAGGCCCAATTAAAACCCGACTTAAATGCTGCTTACTTGACTCAGGATGAGGATGGAAAAATGTTGTTTTCCACATACCAATGTCTGTTTATTAATAAACAGGCCGTTCACTCAGCACAAGGTGTGTCCTGGGCCTCATTTGCACCTCACAGTCATTGACCTCAGGTGCTTTATTCTGTGTCTCACAGCTTTTACTGCCCTTTATGGGCTGTTCCTCTGGATCCTGAGGTTGGTTCAAAGGGATGACATTTTTGTGACCTCTCTTAATTTCTCTCTGCTTTAATTAATACACAATGTAAAATAGTCCGAATTGTTTCCTGCTTGCACTTGGATCCCATGCAAGCAAATTACTCTAGATACACATGAGATATTTTATAATCAAAAGCAAGGAAGGATTATCTATGAGAAAATCTATTTCCTCAAGTGGAAATGTTTGAGAACTCCTGACATAGGATCCCTTCTGTGATGTGTAAGCTGTGATTTATCCCATCTAACAGTATCACACGTTTCATTTCAACAGCTTGTGCACAAACATTTGCTTAAAATAAAAAAAATTTAAAAAAAATTCCTATTCCAGGAATTATTGCAGTGTTTTTCATACCAACCCCCCAGTCTCATGTAATACTGTTTGTATGTCTCGCTTTCTAGGGAAAGATCTTCAGAGTTTCTCTTCCTCTGCATGTTTTTCTCTGCACTTCTATTAATTGTTGAACACATGAATTAATTTCAGATATATTTTACAGAAAAGTGGGAGGATGAAAGATACTGACCCCAAAGAGTATTGAGAAAACAGATAAACAGGAAAAAAAAAATCCCTGTAATGCAAAAATGGCAGTGTGAGCTTTCATATTTATTAGACCTGAAGTCCCCATTTTTGGAAAATGGATTTTTTTCTTCATGCTTAGAGGACTTTTTGGTTAACAAATATTCCAGCACTACGAGGGTTTAGGTTTCTTTTAGGATAAAAGAATATTCAATATCCAGTTCAAGATTAAATGTTGACAGAGCCTCACAACTGAGTAAGCTGAACGTGCCAGAATTTGGGGAGCAGTGTCCTGTGGACACCTCTGAAGTGCAGCCATGGGACACTGGATGCTTTTTCTCACTCTTTGTTCACCGTGCACCTCACATCCCACCCAATAATTAGTCCTGGCAGCTTCATGTTGGTGCCTTTGCTTTCCCTCTTTGTTTACCTACGATGATATCACAAAAAGCGTGCACATTTCATCCTCTCCCCTTTATTTTTATGATTTGGCTCTGGGCCTGGGGTGCTAACACAAAATCACTAATTGTACAGTAACAAGCCAAGGCCTTTGAAATGCACTTTGTAATAAAAGAGTTTTATTATTTTATTTTTTTTTTAATCATACAAGCAGAAAGAAATAGGAGAAAGTCTTGTGGATTTCTTCAATTCCACAGTTCTGATAACAGCTTCCTGACTTTACAGAAAATGGCAGGAATAATGCAGAATAATGTTGCTGCATTTTAGGAAAATCAATCCCGTCCAGGGAAATGCAGTGAAATCTCACCTGAGCTATTCTGAGGAAGGAACAAGTTTAGAAAATCGTGGACTCATGGAATGGTTTGGGTTCTGAAAAGGAAAATTTGAAGATAGGAGTCAGTCCTCCCTTGCCAAATCTGGGACAACCCATTGCCCCAAAGATGGGGATATTTCACAGCTCTCAGTCATTTCCTCTGCTTCATAAGTGTGGGACAACACAGAGGCACAGACTCATGGATATTTGTGCACCAAAAATCAGGGAGTTAAAGCAAATATCTCAGCCTCTCCTCCTAAATTTGCTCCTGTCACAGAGATTCCTCAGGATGTTTCCTAAACCTTGAAGGGGACAAAAAAAAGTAATTATTTGTAGCAAAGTTCACAGAGAAAAAACCTCACCTGTCTCTGCCCCGGTGCTAAAGGGGAGTGAGTTGATTTCTCCTGGCTGAGCAGGAGGGCTGTGATGTTCAGAGGAATTTCAGAAGGAACTGGGGACCTCCCTGAATCCTGGATGGGCTCAGAACAGCCAACACTCACTCGTTTTACTCTTTTCCCTTCACTATATTTTTGGGAAGTTTCTTCCATCTGACTTTCCCTTACAGGACTTGCTGTGGAAAAAGGGAAAGGAATCCTTCTCGAAAACAGCAAATCTGAAGGCAAATGATTATTTTTGCTCTGTACTGAGAGTTAAAAAGGCATGGGGGAAGTTCAGGGTCTCCCTCCTTTCATAAATACCAGAAGCATTTAAAAATCCCTGCCGTGAAAATGCTTTTCACTGTGAAATAAATGATTGAACTTGGATGCTTCATATGAGCACAGGTTCATTCGTTTTCTTGTGCTTGTTAAATCTTTCTCCCTGTAAATGCAGCAATTACTTTTTGAGGGCAGAATTAACTTTCCAAAGACTTACAAGGGAAACAGTTAATCTTGTGGAACTTAAAATAAAGAAGGAATAGATTCTTCAATAAATCTTGCCTTCCACATCTGACTTCCCTCGTCCAGAAACATTTACTAGAACATTACAGACATTCCCCATTAAATTAAAATTCATAGAAATCTCACACAAGGGCTATATTTGAATTCATTTTATGGCCCTAATGGTCATTTTTCCCCATGTTTTTCTTAGTAACTGAAAGTTGGTAGAAGCTGCCAAAACAGCAAATACAGAGAATTCCCTCGGGAATGCCCCACGAATTCCACTTCTCAGACTGGCTGCCATTTCCTATTGATCTCAGTCATGATGAAGTATTAATTTGTACACAGTTGAATGCCCATGGATTTTTTTAAAAAAATCTGATTCAAATAGCTATGAAGCCTTGGCAGCTCTGAACGGAGATGAGTTCTTGCTTCCCTCTCCTGTGACCCAGCTGCTGGCATCAGTTCTATCATGGACAAGGAGAAAGATCTCACAGGTCTTTTACCTCAGCTCAGGACTGTCACAGGAAACCCCTTAATAGAATTAATGGAATGAATTTATCAATTTATACCTTAATAGTTAAACTTGTAGCTTTCCCTTTCCAAATAATTCAGACTATTGCTTATTTTCCCTCCCCAAATATTTCAGAATATAAGCTTATTTCAGGATGTCAATGCCCTGCCAGCAAGGATCCTCCTCACTCAGAGCTAAGTTCACTCCTGGATAATTTATTCCCATTTTTTCTTGTGTTACCATTGTGCTTTAATGCCCTTCCCTGTCTGTAAACTGTGATGTTCATAAGGAACAATCATATCCTGTGCCTAAATAAATCTTGCTTGATTTACTCTGATTAAACATGGAAAGTTCTTTGAGTCTTTTCTCATATCAAAACCTACTCTTTTCTCTGATTATCCCCGTAGAATGAGAGGTCTTTTAGTGACAGCAAATGTTCTCTTGAGAGAAAATGATAATGACATTTGATGATGACTTAAAAAAACCGCTGCTTCACATGAGAATTTCTTCTGAAGCTGGCAGAACCAGGAATGTTTGCATGGAATTTCCATACCATTAACCCGTGTTTTCTTTTTCTGTAATTTTAACCTTAATTTTGACCTCTTGGATTTTAACAGATTTGCTCTAGTGACACAGTGTTTTTAAGGCGATTGCTATTTTGCTATTACCCTAAATTGCTGCTGTGTAAGGTCAGCCTTAACCCCAATTTAACACAGCTTTTTTGGCTTGTGAGAAGCAATAATAAGGAATTGACATTTTGCCAATTGCAGTCGTTGTAATCCTTCGAGATAAACCTGGAGCCAGCCCCGTTGTCTCGGGCCTGGCAGAATCAATTGCACAATTTGTGGATTTCTGCATAAGAACTTAAGTCGGTGAATTATCATTGTCCACAAATGATTTTCTAAATCAAACCTGAGAAGTGGAAGAAATTAGTAACGATGTCTTATTGGTAACATGAGCTCTCCGAGCTCCTGCTCCATCCACAGAGGCCTTTCTGCTCCTGCCTCATGCTCTGTATTGCAACATCACATCAACTATTTTGCTTTACAGAGCCCCACTTGCTTTGAGATCTTCTTTCTTCACTAATCTGCAGCTGAGAGAGGGGGAAAGCTGTTTTTGTTCCCAAAATCAAGTTTTGGGCAGGCAAGATGTGACTTAGGAGCTCTGCACCTGTGCCAGCATCACCGAGTGAAGCTCCAGCCTGAGCAATACCTGACAACGATATTTTGGGTGCATATTTAATGATCTTAGTGATGATCTGGTTTAGAAACAGGAGGAGGGGGTTCTTTTCTGAGATCTATTTCTTCAGCCACCTTTTCTCAGTCTATTTCACTTTTTTTTTGGTCGTGGCAGGGCAGTGAGGGAAACCTGTCTCTCATTATCTTGTTGTACACTGGCCACCACCGGGGCCTTGATCTCAGCTGGGGCCTCAGGCACCACAGCAGTACAAATACTAATAGCGCAGGGGAGCCTTTTGGTGAATATTTTTTGTTATAGATTTTCTAGGATGCTTTAAGGACTCATTTTCTGATGGGACTGTTTTACAAATTTTACCCGTAAATCAAATAAATATGGCAGTAGGGAACAGGCTTTAAAAACCACACCATTGTGGTGGAGGAGTCAGACAAGCACATGGCAAATCTCCTGATGCGGCTCAGTTGTAGGATGTATTTATAAGAATACAATTAGAACAAAGCTGCTTTTTGAACTGCCTGGTTATGAACCGGTTGTGAGTAATACGAGCTCGGTGCGTGCAAGAACATTAGAACAAAATTAATCATCAATAAATCACTCAGCAAATAATTCTCCCTCTCTGACATCCCGATTCCTAATTACCTTGCTGTCTTTCATTTGCTAATGGCTGTTAAAGCCCCAATCAATTGCCTAGTAGGGAACCTAGTGAAGAAAAGGAATATCTGTGGAAAGAGGTTGAGAGTAACATGTGATAGTGGAAAGAAAGAGTTTGAGGAAGGTTTTAATGGCTTTTTTCCTTCTTTTCACCCTCCACTTTACCGGATTTCAGCAATTTTCTTCTTCACTGATCTATTCTTTGCTGCACTGTCCTCGGGTATGAGAGTGGTGGAATTGTAGTGGCAGAAGATAAAAAGCACTTCATGGGTCCTGCTTTCTTCTTAGCAGTTCTTGAATGTAGATAACAAACCTTTTTTGAGGCTCACTTTTGAAAATATTGGACTGTGAGGGCAGAGAGGCACTTGAACAAAAGGTGAGGGGGGAATTCTTGGGAGCAGCAACTTTATGAGTGATGCTTCCTGCGCCCAACATCTTATTTTCCTGACTTCATATCACATTGTGCCCTGAGGCAGTATCACATCTGGCAGCTGCCTGCCTCCACCTTACTGCTGCAACAGCTTGAGGAAAGGGGAAAATGCCCTGGTTGAAAAGGCATCCTGGAGCGGCAATGGTTTTAAGTGTGTTATCCTGGTTTTCACACTCCCAAATCCTGCAGACGAGATGCTGCACAATGAAAGGAGCTGTAGTAAAAGTGGAGTGGCTTTGCTTTGGGCCAAGCACACACTCAGTGTCATTACACTCATTTAAAAACTTCCCTGGGGACTGAAGGGACCCCTTTGCCTTCAAAATATAAATGAACCCCTCGTACTTCCTATCTGCATGGTAGGAAAGGAAAGGAATCAAGCAGATTTATTATAATAAACCCCCCACTCCTTTCTTTCTCCCCAGAGAGCACAGGACTGCACCTTACAGACCTGTTTCCTTTCCAACCCCCTTAGGATGGCTGCCCTGTTTCTGTTGGTTTCTAGGCACCTTTCCACCTCAATGTGCCTTGCCAAAACCATCAGATATCTCTGTCATGTGAACTAGGCAGCGAGCCAGCAGGTCAGGGCTTACACAATTTGTGGCGCCTACTTAAAGTGTCTGAGATTCTTACCAAGCAGTCTGAACCTGGGGGCAAAGTGTAATTCTTTCCCTCTTGCCCCTGTTTGTAAAATCACACAAAGGTAAATCATGGCACTGGTTGGTTGCTCTGGATTTTTATTTTTCCGTGGTGGGGAACTCAGAAAAATCCTGCATCTCTTTGAGTGCAGGTTAATCCCTGCTTTGTGGTAAAGGTGCAAAGCAGCTCGTGTGACAAGTGTAAAAGAAAAGCAGGTTGGGTTAAAAGCAGCTGTCTCTAGAAACAGTGTATGAGAGCCTCACCCAGGTTTTAATTACTTCTTTCTCAGGCAACATTTTCATTGAGCTGAATTGGAGATTTCCTGTCACCAAAGAATTTTTAGACACAGTGCAATACAGACCGGCTACATTGCATTTAATTACAAATATACACCTTTATCCTTAGCATGAATGGTATTAGAATGCTTTAACCAAGGTGAATGTGGAAAAATTGACTCGGTCAAAAAATGACCTGGGGAGAAAGAATTTTAAAAATAACATTTCTTCCAGTTCCTCTTGCATTTTCTTCCTCTTTAGGTGCTGTCTGGTTACACATAGTTTTGCTGTGCTCCTCCTCAGAGCATTGCCACACCATTCCTGCTCTGACCCAAACACGCCCACACCTTCAGCCAGGTTCTGTCTGTCTTCCCAGCCTGAATTTTTACACTTTCTCCTGTGCAACACCTACCAGCCTGTTCACTCGTGGCTTGAAAACAGAATAAAATGAAAGAATAACCCTCTGCCTGCCTGTGATCTTCTTCCTCTCTGTCTGAGACCAATCATGATGTTCTCCCTGATTATTCTATAAGCTCCCCATGGCAGGAGCTCTGTGGGTGACACAGTGCAATGCCAGAATTTAGCACTGGTGTTCTATTAAATGTTCCAGGCACACTCGAGCTGGGTTTTGGTGCAGGTGGATCTGGGGTTTGCTGGGGCAGCAGGTTCTGAGCAGCCCCAGCTTTGCTGCTCCCTGAAGATGCTGGGCTGCCCCTCCAAAGCAGGGCTGGAGCTGCACAGCAGCAAAAAAACGCATCATCACTCGCCTTTTCTTCTGCCAGGAGCTCAAACACGTGGCTTGACCAGGGCAGGGATCTTTCCTGACTCCCCTTCCTCTAGGACAGAGCTGTGAGACATCAGTCTGGGCCTCTCTCCCCACTGCAGAGGCAGCAAAATTTGGCATTGCTGCCAAGTCAGGGAGCCCCACGATGCCCCTGGGCTCCCACCCCTCATGTCTCTGGCTGGCTCCTTTTCCTCCTGTCCTCACCTCAAACACATCGGGTGAAAGTGAATTCCCATCTTGCAGCCGCTCAATAATTGGAATTTCAGCTGCTGTACGTTGCCACACTCCTCTTCCACACGCTCAATACATTTAATCATAAAAAGAGCTCCTGTATGGAAAACACATGCCTACTGTGGGCAGGCCAGCATGACAGCTCCGAGTCAAAGAAATTGTGGATATACCCCACAATTCCAGGAAACTTTTTCTTTAGCATACACACAGAACATATAAATGAAGTTATAAAAATCAGCTGTGCTCTTTTGCTTCATTTCATGCTTTAGTTGTTTGGGTTTCTTTCACCCCAAAATGAATATTTCCCCAGGCCTCTAATAGTTTATCCCTCAGAAATATGGTTTTTTTTTTTTTTCTCAGCAGCATTAATTCGTGCACCAGAGCCGCGTTAGCACTGGGACACTGGATGGAAGCCACGGCAGACTTGTAAATTGCTTTTTTCAGACATCTGCAGGAAAGGATCACACTTCTTCAGTTTTCTAGGAGCACGTAACAGCTTTTATGACTGGAAAAAACCACCAGGAGATGGTGAAAGCTGGGCCTGCATGAGCCGAGCGGGGCCTAGACGAGGCTCAGGGTGTGGGGGCTGCTGCCAGCACGGTGTCGGGGGGAGCAGAGGGGAAAGAGGGATTTAGAAGGATTCTGGGCAAATAAAAGAGGAAATTCAGCAGGTTGATACGCAGCACAGATGATCTGCTCCATGTTGCTGGTAATGGCACGGCAGCATCGACACCTCTTTGTGCCTTGCCGGCCCTCTCTCTGTCAGGGCGCTGGGAGTACCCGAATCCAGCCTCCTCCAGGCTCCCATTCCTCCATCTCGGGATCAACTGGCTTGGAAAAGATTTACTTGTCTTGTGCAAAGGTGCTGTACTGCCACAGACACTCTGCCCTGAGGGATTTAGGAGGGATTTACAGGCTAATTAATGAGGAGCGAAAGCTGACTGGTAGAAATGCCAATTTAAAGGCCCTCCCTGAGCCCTGGATGGGACAGAAAGCTGCAGCACACAAGGGATGGCTGCACACAGCATTTTTGGGCTGCTCTGTCCCTCAAGCATGGCCAGAATAGGAGCATAAAGTTTTACTAACTCAGCTACAACCGAAGTGTTCGGAGCCAGCAGTGCAGGCCCGGAGTTACATCATCTACTCTCATGTTTTTCTTACTCATGCCCAGAAGTATGAGGAAATACTCTTCTTCAAAAGAATATTTTGCATCTCAATAAGCTGCTTCATCCAAGATCTCAAAGGGCTCTATATGCAGTCATTAAGTGCAATTCCTATCACACTGGTGCTCACGGAGAAGCTGGTAACTGAACTCAGAAGGATTCACCCAGGAGACCTGACCCCCCTGCACTCTTTCCTAACCTGCAAATTACATTTTCCTTAAAAACAAATAAATGACCCTAAAAATCCCTAAGAAGCTTTAGTTACAGAAAGAACAGCAAGAAGCACGGGCTGGGTTAGTGATACCACAAACCCTCATACTTTGGCTGGAACTGTTGGAAATATTCAAGAGCCTGTATGGAAATATAACTGCAACCATGTGGCTTTGGGAAGTCATCACATGCCCAGCCTCTTACTGGCTTCAGTAGCTGGGTGCAACTCCTCCAGTGTTTATAGAAACAGAAAGCTGGCTGGGAAACAAGGCTGCGTGAATTCCTGGGAGTACAACACTTCTCCAACGTCTGATATTTCCTCTTTGCTGATATGATGATATCTGAGGCTGGAAGCCTGGAAAGTCTGGCACATGGTGCTGGCAAACTGGCAAAGTATGACAGTATTCTTTTGATTCTGAACGCAGATACCTTGATAGTGTGCGAGTGTTTTAATCTTAATAATAGCTCAGTGTGTGAGGATGGGAAACCAGAGGAGAAAAAGGAATTAACTGGAGTCAGAAAACTCTCTCTTTTGTTCCACTCCTGCTGTTTTGGTGGTGGGAAGGAATAGTAAAATTCCTTCCTTACAAGGCTGGCACATTTGCAACGCAGAGTCTGGGAGAGGAGGGAGGAGAATCCTGAGAGAAAAAGCAAAATCTGTGTGTATGGCAGCTGAGTTCATCCCAGAGACTCCCTGGGACAAGGTGTGCCCACCTGTCTGTGCTTCAGCTCCGGACAGAGCAGGACACTGACTCTAATGAGCCTTTGTGACTCTGTAATGAGCATTTGGGATTCTGTAATGAGCATTTGCGACTCTGTAATGAGCCCTTTCCAGGTTCTTGGGCCACAGTTTTGAAGTCAAAACTTCAGACTGAGGGTCTGCCTGTGTTATACTTCACATGTGAAGACTGTTTAAGATGATGGCCTGTCACTGCTAAAATTCCTGAAGAATGCAGGAAAGAAACCTTATTTGTGTCCGAGCTGTCCAAGTTTGCCTCAGCCATGTGAGGGTTTTACTCCCAGATCTGTCACCGTTAGCAGCATTTGCAAACTCTTTGTCTTTTTGCACATTGCCAGAGGACTCCCTGTAAAACAAAATTACCACATTTATGCTGATTACAATCCTGAGCACTTCCAGTTCCATGGTTTCTGGATTACAGTGGTACCAGAGCTGTGTATTACACAGCAGTGGAGGGACATGCCAGAAAATAGATATGCACTTAAAACATGTCTCCATGCCTTCTTCAACCAGCAACATGAATTTGATTGCATAGGCATTGCAGGAACTTTGAGAAGCTGTGAGCCCAAGCCTTACCTTTCCATCCTCACGGGGAAAACAGGACTTTTGTCATAATTTCAGTGCCACAACCCCCCTACCATTCTCAGTGAGAAGGCTCAGCTTGGGGACCAAGGTATGGAAACCATCTTCTGGGCCTGGAAGCTCCAAACAAGATTTTGAAATGCTCCTCCTAAAGAAAGAGCCCAGATTGATGTCATGACGTCCCTGGCAGAGTCTGATTTTTCTGATACCTGACACACCCTTAAAATGAGTATAGAGGGGGAGATAACTGAAGGTAAGTGTCATGTTTAAATCCCAAGTGAATAATCCCAGAACCTGGAAATCCAACTATACAGGACTTGTATAATGATTCCAAAATCTTTGTCCCAGTGCCTGGCTAGAATCTTAACACTGAGACAAATGACATTTTTCTAGTCCCACTGGCCTTTCAGTGCCCTCTTTGTCTGCTCACCCTGAGGACTTTCTTTTCATTTTGTTGGTGTTAGACACAGGTTCCCATCTCATTCTTTCATCTTCCAAAACCACTCCTTATCATTACTCTATATTCTAACCCAGACTGCTATAAAACACAGTTTTGGTTGTGTTTTTCCCCTTTCTTTTTATTTTTAACTACAAAATGCAATCAAAGCTTGACAAATAAAAGTTTGGCTGCTTGATTGATGCAAACTACGACCCAGTGGCAGATCTTAAAATGAATATGCAATATTTCAAGCAATTTCCAAGGCTCCCCCTTTTTTAATGCAGGAAACCAGAAAAGAAGCAAAGTGAAATGAAATGGTCCCTTCATAGAAAGACTCCCATCTGAAAATTGTTTTAATTCAGGGCAGCCGTGGGTATAGTTTACATAATAAAAAGCAGTTTTACTAAAGTGTCTGTGGTTATACTTACCCGGTGTAGAGGTCCTGATCAAAGCTGCCTTGCAGCCAAAGTCATCAGCATCCCGACAGCGTGCTCTGCTGAAAAGGACTTTCTTTCTCAGCTGGGATGGCTCAGACCCACTCCCAAGAAACCCAAAGCTAAGCAGAAAAGATGGTGTAAAACCAAAGACACCTTTTTTTGCTGTTTCAGGATCAGGAATTAAAGACAGGGAGAGTTGGGATGGAGATGTAGACATTTAGGAAAGTAACTGAGTTTCATAAGCAGTCAGAGTTGGGGCGTGATGTGAGCAGCGGTGAGACTGGGGACTGTCACTGCTCCTGTGCTTCCCTTCAGCTGCAGGGAGAGGCAATGCTCAGACGGGGCACGCCTTGACCTCTGCCAAATGTATTTCAGAGCTGAGGATATAAAGACAGAACAAATTCCCCTCATCACAGAGCTGATTCGTTTCACAACGAGTCAGCCTATTCTCCCTCTCCTCATTTCCCCAGTTGCAATCTGCAGGCCTTGCAGAAAGGAAGGTGCAGGAGTGCACTATTATGTTACAGTTATGTGACAAAAAGAGCCAAGGAGGGGCAGATATTGAGTTTGCAAAGCTGCTTCCCCAGGTGATCCAGGACTAGGGAATATCTCACCCCATAGGAGCCTTTTGGTTTGGGGTTGCCCCTCGGTCTTTTCATGTTTTCTCCCTCCCCTAGGTATGTCACTTCTAAACATCAACCAAATACTTCTCTGGGCACAAAATGAGGCCGCTACAGGCCTTGTTCTTTTGAACTGGGATCCAATTTGATTGGCATCTCCTGACTTCTGGTAAACTGTGCGTTCTGAAGTGTGAGAGAGATCCCTGCAGCAATAATGTCCATATCAAATCATAATTAAAAACAGCAGTGAGGAATGTGCTGAGATTTGAACTGTAGACCTCCCAGGCCTAAAGCCCAAACTGCAAAACAGGACTTAAAAGGCTCATGGAAGCTTTAAACATCAGACATTTAATCACAACGAGTCTGTAGGGATGATTTCCAAAAAAAGAAACAAAATCGCACCACCACAGAGAATAATAACAAGATCTGAGCGTGTGTTAGAGCAGAGAGACAGTTCCTTCACAAAGGGGTCACACGCTGTGCATCTCCTTTTCCATCTACCAACGACAGCTTGAACATTTTCAAAGACATCTGCAGTGGGAATCACGTCGAGCCAAACCTGGGGGAGAGGGAAGGAGGCTCTGAAGCAAGCGGATAACGTGCTTGTGATCCGGTGGCAGCTTGCCACGAGTGGGAGGGCTCCACCCAAAAGTATCAAAAATAAATTAACACACCTATCTTTTCTTAGACTTCTTGGAAGCTGTACAGGTACTGCTGTCGACTTCCTCGCTACGAGATGCACTTATCCCAAACTGGGTCAGCGAGGAGGTGAATGAATAAGGAAGGTCAGGTCTCTGGGTCTGCCTGGCTCAGGGGCCTGTTGCTAAGAGCAGATACCCAGGGATGGCATAAAAAGGGGCAAGTGCAAATGAAATGATCCTGCTCCCCTTTCAAAGTGGATATCTCTGGCTCTCCAGTGAGATCAGTGAGTGGAAACAAAGTAAAAAAATGCTCGAACTGCTGTTTTTCTCATGGACCACAACAGGACTTGAGAATCCCCATCAAAGCCGAAGCAGGGCTGAGTTGAAAGTGTGGGATTCTGATGAAATGCTGATGACGAATGAGCTGGGCTCTGAATGGAGCATTGCCCGTAGGTTGTGTGTCTGCTTCACTGACGGGGGGATCCACAATACTGAATAATCCCAAATCCACTTCCTGGTGGGATTCATGCTGCCCAGCAGGAATCAGCCTGACCCTTTACCTACAGGCGCAGGAACATGGCTAAACACTGGCTTTATGTCAGTGCTGGGGAAGGACTTTCATTTCTGTGGGGTTTTTCCCAGCCCTGCTGATGTGCTTGGTGACTTTCAAAGCTCACTGTGACACTGAGCCTGTTTTAGTGCTCTGATTAGCAAACTGAGCACTCTAATTTAAGAGAGCGATGATTTTATTGCATGTTATGAGAAGGATTTGGGTTTGTGGGGTTTCCTGGCCTTTCCCCACAACATCTCAGTATTGCTGGTGGGGATGGATTTTTGACTGATTCTACCAGCAGAGATGGAGGGTGGGGATCAGGAAGACTCCCTGGTGCTTGTATTTGTCCTAACACCTAAATACAATGATGTTCCTGCATTTAAGAGAGATTTCTTCGGGTAGTGGCCATGGTGGACATCTGCCAAAGTCAGAACAAGTTTGGAATGTAACTTGGGGGAAATAGAATCATGGAATCAATCATGTTTGGAAGGGACCTTAAATATCATCTCCACCATCCCACCATGGACAGGGACACCTTCCATTATCCCAGGTCCAACCTGGCCTTGGACACTTCCAGGGATCCAGGGGCAGCCACAGCTTCTTTGGGCACCCTGTGCCAGGGCCTCCCCACCCTCACAGGGAACAATTTCTTCCTAATATCCAATCTAAACCTGCTCTCTGTCAGTGTGAAGCCATTCCCCCCTGTCCTGTTGCTACATGGTCTTGTAGGAAATAGGAAGAAAACTTGGCTCCTGCTCTGTCCCAAAAAGGAGAGATGGATTCAGTATGGAAATTGTAACTCAGATTTGAAATCAACCTATAACCAATCAAACAGGTACCTCCTGCAAAAACGAAGAGTGTGAGACCAAGGATTTTGTTGCCCACAGAGACTTTTTTGGTCACTCAGCCATTCTCTGTCCTGGATTGAAGCACAGAGCTCTGGGCATGGCTACGTTGAGATGAGAATGTGATGAGAAAAGCGAGACAAGGGAGTGATAAAGCTGACAAAATGGAAGGAGTGGATCATGGGTACGGCTGTGAGAGGCAGGGAGGGAAAATGGGCAGATGGGTGTAGCCACATTCCTTGTACCTGCTCAGGTTAACATTGTGATGGAATCCCAGCTGGAATTTCACTGTTGGGAAAGTGATTTGCAGACCTGCTGGGATTCCTGCTGCCAGTCTCTGGTCAGTGCTACTATTTTGGTTTCTAAAGGGTTCTCTTTCACGCCCTTCAGCATCAGACCTTCCTCACTGTTGTCTCGTACAGGATCTCACACTTGCCTTTGTGTAGGAAGCAGCTTTCGGCTTGCTCTGGCCCTCTGGATCATAACTGGGAGAAGACAGGAGAAGCAGCTGCCAACATTCCTTTAACACCTGAGCTAAGAATCCTGTCCAGCTGAGTGAGAAGGGTGGGACAAACACAGGAGGGGCAGTACCAGGACTGAAGGTCTCAAGAGCTCTGTGCATTAAAGAGAGGCAGATAATCTCCAGCCTGATCTCTTCACGTGGAGGGAGGAATGCTACTGTTGGTACACGACATCCCCAAGCACACATGGGGCAAGAGGCTGCTGCTGACATAATTATTGTGCGTTTACAGCACCTCGAAGCCGCAGCCGAGATCAAAGACAAAATCAGCCTTGTGCTCTTACAGTAAAAACAAGCACAAGGTGACGAAGAGAAGGATTATAGGAGTGAGGGAACATGGAGATGGATCCCATGTGTGGCTTTCAGCCTTCTGGGACCAGGGTTCTGAGCAGATGGCCCTCACCTCCAGCATTCTCTCTCTGGCACTGCTGTGTTGCACAGAGATATTTATTCACCTGTGTGTGTGTAAACACTGATGTTTGTCAGGAGGTTTTTTTTTGAAGATCTTGGCACTTTCTGATTTCCAAAATTGTGTGCAGCCTGGAGGTTCATGTGCCTGTGTAGAACTCGATCCAAAGGTGAAGTTTTATGCTTTGTGCCCTTCTCCCACTTCTCTTTATTTCATTTTATTCTGCCTAATAAACTCTGATTTTCCTGTTCCAATACGACATAAAATAGTTTGAAACAGAAGTGCTCACACTGACTCAAACCAGCCCACCTTGGATGGCAGGACTGGTAGAGCTTCACTGCTGTCCAACATTCCTCCTGATCCATTTGGGCTCGGAGAAATGGGATCTATTCACCCAGAAGAGAGGCACATTAATGGTTTGGGCCAATGCTCAAGTCAGAGCGGGTAAAGCTGTGCCCTGCAGAGCTCACCCTCCATCCCTGGAGGGAACTGGGACAGCAGGATGCCTCCTGTACCACACCAGGCTAAAAATAATCCACCAGAACAACAGGCAGCAGAACAACTTCTGCGAGATGTTTCTGTCCTCAGCTCTTGGCCAACTTCCTTGCGAGGCTGCCGCATTGCCCAGCCTGTCTGAATCCCATCTCCAGCTCCAGGAGTTTCCATCTCATCCTGTGCTCAGGCCATGAATAACTGCCTTGTTATGTACATGCAGGGTGGAAGGGTGGGGTGGAAGAAAACTCTGGTAGGAGCCTGTCTTGAGCTTGCAGTAAATACTTACCCAACAGAAATGAGATTTGGCAGCCATGAGGAGAACTTCTGGAAAATCATTTCAGGTTCCTAGGAAGCGAGGGAGGCATTTGGTAAAGGGTGGGGACAGTTTTCTTTCCCTTGATATTTCTTGTCTGAGAAAGGCGAAGATCTAATTCCTCATTAGTGATCTAAGGAAATCCCCCGTACCTAATAAAATATCCTCTGCACCTTGTCCGTGCTTGTTCTGTCTTTAGGGAAGCCTCAGGAGGAACCTGGAGCAGGGAAGTGCCAGATCTGTCCCTCTCCACCAGCCCCAGGAGCTGTGGGAGTCACCCAGGACTCCCCGGGGAGGATGTTGCCTGTCTGGGGATGCCGAGCAGGGGAAGGCAGAGAGCACAGGAAAATCTGTCAGGAGACATCGCTTTGAATCACTGAAAGGTTCCTGTTATTCTAAACCTTTTGACTTCTGGGGAATACAAACAAGATAAAGCAATATTTCCTTTTGCTTTTCTTCATGGCGTTCTGTTGTCATCCTTGGCATTGGTCCATGACTATTTCCCCAGCAGGGAATAAAATTTGAGGATTAAAGCTACTGTTTTAATTCATAGTAGATGAGCCTTCAGTGCAATATATTTGTTTTACTGTATAATTTATAAACACCTGGTCTCGCATCTGCCGTTTACAAGGCACCAAGGATTCCTGTCCCAGTGATAAAGGACATCACTCAATCTGGGCATTTGAATGGCAAAGTATTTAAAGTTTATCCAAATTAAAAATTCATCAAGTTTCACAGATTTTTTTTAACCAACAAAGTCCTTCAATACCTAACCACTTGCTCACAGATATAAACATGTGAAGTAATTGTTTCATTGCTGTGACTATGACTTAAGGCAAAATTTGTACCAGTTTGGAATAATTTATGGGAAATATGTGCATCTCAATCACCTGGATGGGCTGGAGATTATTTACATGTTCTGTAAATATTTTATATATATTATGCGTATTCCCTATATTTTATACATATTCCATTTAAAATAAAAAAATCCAGTTTGATAATGCAGAAGGCCGTAAGCGTGTGAGTGCACTCCCTTCAGAAGGAATATTTTTAATATGGAAGTACTGTATATACATTTTTATTCTTTATTTCACTTTGCTGCATATTTGTTTTTATTCTTGCTGCCACAATTGTTGCTAGAGATGGACCTGAAACAACACATTTGTCTTTGGCCTCCTCCTCCAGCCAGAAAAGTTGGTTGTCCAATAGTGGAATTGCCTTTAAGTGATGTTCTATTTGTTTCTTACACCACTGTCACCCTTTCTGATGTCCCTCCTGGAGGGCAGGGAGGTTCTAAATATTAAAAAACTTAGAAAGCAGGAGAACATTGTGCCTGCTGTGGGGCTGAGCTCCCACACCTGCACCAGGCTGTGAGGGGACGAGACAAATTTCAAAAATATTTCGCAGCTTGATGCAGCTCCAAGGGGTCAAATCCTTTTGCTCAATAGCTCAACTCTTTTCAATCCACACAAGGAGCCGCACAATTTTTCCTTGCCAGAGTTCCACCTGCCCTCTGGGTGGTTGGAGTTTACAGCTTCTCTTGTTTTCCTCACAGCCTTTTTGTTTGCTCTGAGGTTTACACGGCGCTTCCGTCCTGTTTGCATCTACAACATCTCGCTCTCACGCAGAGGGTGGAGGCATCTCTCCAGACACTGATTCCTGTAAACTGATGGCTTTGATTAGTTCGGATGAAAGAGGCTCTTATTATAAAGCAGCCCATGCTGGGTGCAGGTCTGTGGGTGGATGGTTCACCCCTGAAAGGAGAGAGAGGCTCCAGACCCAGTGCCGGGGTTTGGTGCTGCAGGAGCTCCATCTGGAGACTTCTGATATCACCCTTTTCATCCTATCAGCTGCCTCCTGCAACACTGATAAAGTTTTTGAGGTAAATAGGGACAACCACTTTTATGTGGCCATCCCAGAAGGGATTTTGCCCTCAGCACAGACTCAAAGGCCATCCCGTGCTTGAAGTCTGGGGATAATGAAACCACCAAGCAAATTCTCTGCAAATATAAAGATCTTTATTTGGAGCAGCTGATTAATTTCTTTTGTCCCCCTCTTTTTTTTCCCCATCTTGGCTGCCATGAGGCAACAGAAAATGTAGACAATGCTGGGGTTACTGACTGTGTATGATCTTTTGGGGAGCTGTACGAGTGTAACCTTTAACAGGGGGACCTTCAGCAGAAACAGGAGCAGGATGCTGCATCTGACACTGTGCTCCTGACACAGAAGGAGGGTTTTTTGTCAGCTGGGTAATAAGGGAGTGAGGCCTTGTCAGTCTTTAATTTGTGTGAGCAGAATGTGTTTAGACTGGGTGAGGAGGATGTTTTGGCATTGGGCGATGAGGATGTTTGGTTAAGCCGCTTGTTAAGTTGGGTAAATCCGACTTCAAAGACTTTGATAAGGTATTTCTAAGATCTTTGTGACTTCAGTGATGTTGTTAGGACAGAAATGATATAAAGATAAATGAACTGACACTTCACCAGCTAAATAGGTTCCCCCCAAGTGTATTGTAGGGTGGATCAGTGTACACAGCTCTGGGTGAGCTGGGGAGAGGAATGGTTTCCCAGAACTCTTCCTAGCAAATTGAACAACCAACTGCTGGTCATTTCCTTCTGCTGGCCAGGAGAGGTGTGTACAGGAGGGATAATGAGCTCCTTGGATTCCGGCAGCAGAAATCAGGAGACTCGCTGAAATCAGCATGCGACGACTTGCAGGGCTTTACGTGTAACCAGCCAGCACCAAACCCAGCAAAGGCAGCAGGGATGGAATTAGACCTCACCTAAACAGGAGGCCAACAAGGGCCTTTGGCAGCAGAGCTCCACCAGGGAGCTACGAGCAGAGCAGGAGACCCCAAAGATGCAGGGATGGTGTGAGAGCCTCTCCCAGAGCTCTGTTTGCTGCAGAGAAAGCCCTCAGGGTCTCACAGTGGTCTGTAATCCACACCCTCTGTGACCTCTTGGGATTTCCGCCAGTGGGATAGGACAGCACAGCCCCTTGGGAGACACTGGGGGGGCACTGATGGGGCTCAAAGCTTGGAGTTGCCCTGGAAATAACCAGGTTATGGCACACTGCTCACAGGGGATGGGGAATGCCCTTTCCAGAGGATGGAGGAGCAGCGTTATGCCCGTGGGTAACCCGGACAGGGTGGAAGGTTTCTCCTTTCCCACCGGCACAGGGGGTGAATCACGGGGCTGCTTTGCTCAGCTTCAAGTGGTAGATGACTGCACCCAGTCTTGAATCATCCTTCCCACCACAGCAGAAGGCAGTGGAGCTGACCCTGGAGCACTAAGTTTGAATCCTGTCCCAGGCCACCTCCTCCAGCAGCAGACTCAAGGCTCCTCCGACTCCTGCAGTTGTTGCCCACCTTCCCCAAGACCTGCCCAAGCAGCTCAGCCTTGGAACCCAGCTGTCCCCAAAGTCTCTGAGAAGACTTTTTTTCACCTCAGTAAGTATTAGAGCATGAAAGCAGTTGGAGGAGCAACCCTTTTTGGTGTTCTCCACCTAATTTTGTCATAAGATTAGTTTTGGATGTAGGTTTTTTGTTCCTAAGCTGTGACTGGTCGGGGAATGAAGGTAATAGAAAATAAGGAGTTGTTCTTCTAAATAGTAAAAGAGATTTTCTGCTCTGGAGTAAATCCCTGTGTCCTTTCTTTTTCAAGGACTCAATGCAAAACGTGGGTCAAACCCAGCTAATGAAATTCTATTTATCTTAATGATCCTCTGGGCACAGGAGATCCTTGATGATCAAACTGAGTTGACACCTGCCACTATTAAGTTCTGCTCCTCAAAACTCCGAGACAATCCCAGCAGATAAACAACACAACATGGTTCCCATTATGATATTACCATAAAGCCAGACAGCCTCATGTTTACCCCATAAATAATTAGTCACCAGGCAAATGAGAAAAAAAATAAAACAATCCCACCATCACCTTAAATTACCTGTCAAACATTTACCTCTGTTTGTCTTTTAGGGCATTTATTTTTTGGCCGTGTGGTCGTGGTCCTTGATTAGTTCAACAACCCCCCTGCATTTTGACAGCAGAAGAAAAGAAGAGGTGATTATTACAGTTACTGCTCTTGCTTTGCTTTGAAAGTCCATTCTAAAGAAGGCATTAGAGGAGGCTTTCTTGTGGCTCAGAGATCAGATTACCACAATTAAAGTAAAAAGGTGTGGTGCTATTTACTGTGCATGTTATGACACATGAAAGAAAGTGATTCAGGCAAGAAAAATAATTACACATTAATTTGTGTTTGGCAACTTCGTTTCATATACGTGGCCCACAGAGCTTAGATAAAAAGCTATTTTGTCCAGCTTTGTGTAAACTGGGAGGAGGGTTTGTGCTGCAGTTTACGAGGAGTTGTCTGTGTGTGAGTGGGGATGAGGAAATAACCTCCTGGTCCTGCACCACGGCTCTGCCTTGACTGCATTTTCCACCATGAGGCCCCACGGTGCCCCTTGGGTTTCACCCAGCTGAGGAACGGTCCTGCAACCCAGAAAGTCAGCCCGAGTTTGGCAAAACTCTTGCAAATTAGAGAACTCCTAGAGGTTTCGAGCCAGTTCTTGAGCTGTGGGTAGGATTTGGTGCAATCACACCACAGGCACGAGGTGGGATTGTTGGGGTGTCCTGTGCAGGGCCAGAAGCTGGACTTGGATCATCCTTGGGGCTCCCTTCCAGCTCAGGATGTTCTGAGGTTCTGTAAACTCTGGAGTTACAGCTCTGGGAACACAAATTCACACACGGGGTGACTGCAGAGAGGTCTCAGCGCAGCTCAGGAGGAAGTTCAGTCTTTGCAACTGAGCAAAATGTGTGCAATAAATTGTGTGTGAGCTCCTCTTGTGCCTTGAAAATATCCCCTTGATCATCCTGGTGATGACACAGGGAAGAAAACAGAGGGGAAAAAAGCTCCAAAACACCCAGGAGGTTTTCAGGGGTGTCTTAGAAGGGCAGGATGTTAGAACTGGGAAGAATTATTCAATCTGAATATGACCAGCACGACCACAGTCCTGCTCCCTTACTGTAAATAATCCCAGCAATAAACCCTTGACAAACTCTCAGACAGTGCAGTTTCTGTGCTAGGCAGATGTTAATTTTACAAAAAATGATCTCAAACTGGCATCTCTGCAGCTTTTCATGAAACAACGCACAGACATTTGTATCACGTCTGTGAGCACAAGAGCCTCTTCGCTGGGGAAACCAGCCTCAAAAATGGAGGAAACAGCCAAAGAAGCTTCCAAAAGAAGGTTTGCCATCTTATTTTCATTTCTGTTTTCAGATGGTTGTGGAGTCCTATGGACTTCAGGACAACCTGAAGTTAATGGGGCGATGACAAGAGCAGAAGGTTTGGCCCTCAGGAGGATCTCCTCATCTCCCTGCAGGAATAACTGAGTTCAAGGAAACAGCAGGAATTCATAACGTGGAGAGGACAAATGCATGAAATGCAAACCCACAAAACTTCATTTTCCCACAAAGTAAGCTTTTTGAATAAATCATCATTACCCATTGCAGAGAGGAGGTTTTAATATTAATGAAAAGTTTGTCGTCCTTATATCAATATGTATGTTGGACTGGCTGCCTGGGTATGGAAACGGAATGTATTTACATTAGTAAATAAAATAAAATTTCTCAACCTACAGGGGGAAATCCAACCAATGGAATTGTGTTTGTTTCCTTATAAAAGTTTGTGGAACATTTTTCATAGAGCAGTCCAAAACAGCATCATTTATTCTGCGTGCTGATTAAAAATTATATTGATTTAATTTGGCAATTATTGTCCCTTTTCTTACTGCCAACCTATTTTTAGCCTTCCAGACGAGAGACACTGAGTTATTTTACATACCACTGCAAAGCATTAATTCTAATCTGTGAGCTGCAGAGGGGAGGGAATGCAGGATCCTTTGCAAAATGCTTTTCTTGGCATGGCCCTGGCATGGCTGCATGACTTGCAGAGCTGTCAGTGCCTTCTGTAAACTGCACCAGTTCCTCATAATCCCCTGGCACGTCTGGCAGTGCATTATTCTGGGTATTGTGTGGCTCAGTAACACCAGCACGGCTGCACCAGGTGAAATTGGAGTTTTTTTCCTGGTTGTCCATCCCAGTAGCAGATTTGGTGGATTATTCCCCAGGATTTGCTCCAGCTGTTTGTGGCTCGGGGGTATCACCAGCCAGAGCTGCCTCCTGCCAAACCAAGAGCTCTCGGAACATCAAACATGCAGAAAGGCACTTTCATGTGCAGGACAAAGTGTGTTTATGAGAGGCTGCAAAATGTGCATTCTGAACCACCAGCTGCTCCCAAGAAGAACAAATCCAAACGTTTCTCTCCAGAGATAAACACACAAGTGGTGCATCCCTTTCTGTATTTACTGGCAGGTGTCAGCACTAAGAGACATAACTGAGGTCTGGATAGTCCTGGGTCATAATGGTACCTCTGCTTGGGAGCTTCGACTGCTTAACATTCACCTGCCTCAGGGGACTTGGAAGGTGGCCAGAGCCATTGACAGGTCCATAAAATGTAGGTGCACCCTCTAAAGTCTCAGAAATGCTTTCAGAAAAAAAAAAAAAAAAAAGAAAAAAAAAAAGTGTGGTGTTTCCATTGTGCTTCAGAAAACAAACCCTTCAGGAAGAAAAAAAAAATAATGGAAACATATGAAACGTAAATTGGATACACTCAAAGTTAATGAAAGGAAAATCTTTTTTCCATTTTAGTTAATGTCTTAAATTAGAATTTTGGTATAAAAGCTGGAAAACAGATGGAGAGGATGTATTTTTTTAAAAAGAATAATTTGTTAGTGAATTTGAGGCTTGTGAATGAGAGTACCTAATAATAGCACTGGCTTGAGCAACCCTTGGTGTGGACCTCAGCTACTTTGGTTCCTCCACTGGATTTCTCCCACTGCACTGCAGGAACGTGTCCGTGTGTCCTGCAGCCACATCTAGCACTTCCTGTGGGTCTAATTCAGCCAAAACCTGCTCCAGCTCCACTCTTTCCCCAGTATTCCTGACTTGGATGATATCTTCCTTGGTTTGTTTCTCCATTCTCCCTTGGACCCAGCGCATTTCTGACACTCTGTGTGGAAATCTTTTATTCCACCTTGCCCAATCTGATGTAGCTTGTCTTGAAAATATTAAATTGACCCCATCTTCTGCACTTCCGTCTTTGCCTGCCTTTCCCTGTGGACATCCTATCATATTATTCAGATTTTCCACTGCTCCTTCCACTGCTCTTGGTAAAACTCATCAGTCTGTACATTCGCGATTTACACCGAAAAAAAGAATAAAGGAAAGGTTCTAAATCCTTGTTTTGAAATTGCCCATTAAATACTGTTTTTCTTAAAAAAAAAAATAAAAATGATTCCTCTTTTTCCATTCCACAGAGCTTGCCATGTATTCCTTCCTGTGTGTTTATCAGCCATCTTGTTTGCATCGCTGCTCCCCACGAGATCTGTCACGGCTGGCTCGCAGCACACTCTGCTGATTTACAGCAGCAATTAATAATTCCAGATCTCCTGGGAGGGGATGGATTTCTATCTCACGAGGACGAGCAGCAGATGATACCCACAAGCCTGAAGAATGCTGATGAGCCTTTTTTCCATCCGAATCCAAACGCGGGGTTCATGCACAGGTGACAAGGTGGGGAGGAAGGCGTTGAGCGAGTCTGGAGGGATCAGAGTCCCAGGGAGGTCCCAGGGAGCGGGGCTGACGTCCTGCCCTGTCTCAGTGGGGTCCATCCCTCCAGCCCTGTGGGTCCAGCTGGCCCCGTTGCCGTCCCACACTGGGACTGGCTGGCCCTGCAGGTCAGCAGCTCCGGAGCTGGGAGCAGACTTGTGCAATTCAACTTGCAAAGCAGCAGCCCACACTCAGACAGCCCTATCTGATCCTCCACAAGCCACCAGGCTGACACACACACCATTGACTGGTAGGGAGAGGGAAGGCCAAAATGACCAGGTTTGCTGCTTTCATTAGAATAATTTCGGGCCAGAGTTTTGGTCTCTGCCCTTCTTCTCATGCCACTTCACAAAGGGGAATTTGAGCCAAGGGGAGCTGCTTTCCCTGCAGAGCAAAACCCAAGAGTTTGTACCAACACAGGGCAGCAGGAGACCCTTCCTTCACCCTGGCCTTTGGTTGCACTTGTGGGTATTCACTCAGCTTAGAGAGCACCAATTTTCCCAGACCGTGGACTGTGAAAACCTGCGAGTGCAAGAGGCACGCAGACCCCATCGATAATAACAACGATCCTATTCAGCAGTCGTCCGTAAATTGTTCCTGCCTCGAGCACTGTTTATTCCAGTGTACCTGAGTGTTCCTTGGCAACAGGAAAACTGGACATCTTCAGGCTTCCAGGGCTGGCTTTGCCCTGACCTTGTCTGGCATTTAAACCCCTTCACAGCTTAGCACATTTTTGACCTTGGCCCACGTAGGCTGCATGGCTTTCCCTTCCCTCCCAGCTAATCCCTCCACTCTCCTTTTCCAAAGCTTTCCCACAAACACACTAACCCAAGGCTGGGAAGCAGCAGGAACAAGAACACTGAGCTAAATCTCCAGGTTCAGACCAGCCTCTGTGTTGGTTAGTTCTTCAGGTGAGGGGAATGTCTATCAGATGAGGATGATCTTTGGGGTTTTTACTGTCCAGTGCTGAGCACACAGACAATATTCAAAACACTGAGGATTGACCTGAATCAGCATTTTCCTAGGTATTCCTAGGGATAAACTTGAAACTTCTGGAGGGACAGGCAGGGAAGGAAGGGGGGAAAATCTCCCTGGGTTGCTTTTAGTCATTTGAAGTGATCCTAAGCTGAAGGCACCTCGGCTAAGGCCTGAAACGTTGGCTTTGCACACACATCCAGATCCCTTTAATAACCTGGATGTACACAATTGCCTTTCAACCTAGAGCATTATATAACACTTCACATGGTTTTGCAAGGAGTGTACCAGGGAGTATTTGCAAGGAGCTGAGCCAAGAAGCTGTACAGACAGCAAGGCGTCTGTGTTGCCACTACAAAGTGGATGTTAATTACCTAAAACAATACATGTAATAGGCGAAGAGAAAAATGCTCCGCGCTGCCTTGCCATACCCACTCATCTAGTGCATCTCTAACTGCACAGTTATTTAGCCTGCAGGGATCATAATTAGCTGCTTCATAAATTAATAAGGGAAAGGAGGAGGGAAGGGGGAAAGCTACCAGTGCAAGAATGGTGGGAAACTTTAGATAGGATGTTTCTCGAAGAATGTTGTTAGCAGGCATAATTGCTTCATTAAATAAAGACACAGACAAATGCACAGGGAACCTCTGTCCCTCGAGAGAGGAGGGTTGGAAGGGCTGCTTGATAGGCACTGTGTGGATCTGAGTTGAAGGACACCTTGGAGGTGCCAGGCAAGTGCCACCCTGTGCCCAGCTTGACAAAATCTTCCCAAAAATCCATGGGATTCATGACCCCCTCTAACACCTTCCATCCACGGCACTCGAAGTGTTGCAAACAACAATTAGTGAAGCCTTGCAGGGCTTGTCCTGAGCAGCGTGAAGACACTGTGCCTGTTCTGCAGATGGAGAAACTGAGGCAGGCAGTGACACATCCTGCTCCCAGTCCCCTGGCAGGTGAGGATCAGGCCAGCTGCACCAACCACACTGGGTGTAATGAACCTGTTGGAATCCCATTTACATCGGTTAATTACGAGTTCATAAAAACAATGGGGTTTATTTCCTGTATTATGCAAAGAATTTACAAGGTGGGAGAAGCATCTCCCCGCTTTGCCATCAGCCACTAGCCCCATTTAAGTAATTAGCTGGTTCCAGGCTGGCAGCTGGGTTTCTTCACACATCTTCACACACCATTACCACAGCCTGGTTTGCAACCAGAGCCTCTTATGAGGCAGTGGAAACATCTCCAAAAGCCCAGAAAAGGGACAAAGCTCCATCTGACTGGAGGTGCTGCACCACGTTCCTCCTTCTGTGAATTTTATCTTCACGGACTTCCACACTTTTAATCTGTTAATCCACAGCAACTCATCTTGGATCCAGAGCCTGCCTTTACGGGCTCTTTCTGCAGAATTTTTTCCCTTAAAAGCCAGGCTTCTTGAATCACAGGGAGGTGAGGGATGTGACTTGACTGTGCTCCAACAGCGGGTCTCAATGATTCAAAGTCAGAAGTGGAATTCAGCTCCCAGGCTTCAAGGAAAACTGGGCCAAAAGGAAACTCTGCTTTTCCCATTCTCCCTTGGCCAGCCAGCTAAAAGTGAGGCAAATAGGAAGCATGTCCCACCCTGAGCAGTGTGGAAACTGCAGCTGGTTGGGTTTGGTGGTAATCAGCTTTCTACAGGAATATGTGGGATTTCGAGAGAAAGGCATGTGGAGTATTTTCCACTCGATTTTAAAGTATCCCCTGTGTCTGCTTGTTTGCAGTCATCCTTGCTAAACACTTCATCTACTGAGCTTCCTCCTCATCCCTCAGTGCTGGGGTTGGTTTTTTTGCTGTTTTCAACTGTCTTTATGTTCTTCCTCCCTTTCCTCTTCCTGGCCAAGGCTCTGGCAGTTTCTCTAATGAAAACAGTTGCTTGCATGCAGAAAGTATTTTTGCTGTACATTAAAACCTCACATTCTTTTTTCACTCCCCTCCAGAAATGCCCATTTTAGGATCGTGTGTCTCTTGCTCAGCCTTGCTTTATTTCCTGAGCTCCCCACGTGCTGCTCCACCATTACTTGGTTTTATCTTTCCACTTTCTTCTCAATGTCTAACCGTGACTCTGTCCCTGACTGTTCTTTTTTTCCCTTTTTCTCCCCTCTCCTTGGAGTTTCCTCTGCCATCCCCAGCCAGTCTCAAACCTCCCATTGTCCTGTAATCCCAGGACACAACCTCATGTTTTTGTTTATCCAGAAAAGTAACTTTCTTCCCACGTTACTCAATTCAGCAGGGCCATTTGCAAACGAAGGATGGGATGTACCAGCCTGCCCGTGAGTTAAACTGGTGCAATGTGACTTCTGGAATCTTCTTGGAGGAAATTTCTGAAAGTGTCACTCTGTGGGACTGAATTTCTGGGGCTGACTCTGCCAGGTCCCTGCCTGGGTCTGCCCTCTCCCTTCACCACGGGGGAAGGCTGGAGAAAACCTTTCCAGCAAGGACTGAGCTGGCAACAACAAACCTCTCCCCTCCCACCCCTTTTCTCATTATAAATTTCCATGGCACAATAAAGCATTTTCCAACCAGGAGCAGTGCTGAACATACTGACAGAGCTAAATACGTTGAGCCTTTTAGATTTGGGGTTTTCTGCTCGGTTGGCTTCCTAAAACTGTTGACTCCGAGTGGCAAAGTTCCCACAGACTCCAGAGGGCCTTGGATTTCACCGTGTGTGGCTGGAGCATCTGCGACCCTGCCTTTGTGTGAAGCATGTGCTGATCAAGTTCTTAAAGGTAAACAAGCACAAGTGGCAAAATAAAACTTCCAAATCATTCCATCTGTAATAATAAAGTATTCATTTCTTACAGTGCTGTAAAGTGTACGAAGTACATACTTTAAATTAGATTTTTGTACTCTTAATGATGTTTTTCCATAAAGGATCTGCTTTTTGCCCTGAGGATGTTCAATCTCAGGCCTTTCGCCCACCACAGAAGCAGTGCAGAGAGGTTTATGATAAGCAGGAACTTTTTCAAGATTTATTCTGCAAGCCTGGGTCGTTCCTTGACAGCAATGATAAGAAACCTATAGTTTTCTGGGGTTGGAAAATCTCCTATACATAAAAGCCTTGGAGTGGTTTATGTCTAAGTAGCTCAGATTCCTGACTTCAGGCCTCATCTAAATTTCATATATTTAACTTAATTGATTTCAATGGGCTTATGATGACTTACAGCGGGGTAGGTGGGTCAGGCCTCTCATTTCTGCTTTGATGGAGCAGTGAGATTCCGTAAGCACCCAGATAAATCCAGTTCTCTCTGTGAGCATGAGTCATTCCCTGGGTGGTGAGAAGGTGAGCTCTGGTCTTCTCCTGGCATTCCCTGCATGCCAGAAGGGAGCTGGAGTGAGATCAGGAGCTGTGGCATTGCACCAAGGGCTCACCGAGACCAAGGGAAAATGGAGACACACGTGGGACACTCCCCCGGGATCACCAGAGGACAAGAAATGACCTTTCCTGAGCTGTCCCATTCCTTCATCCACTCCTGGGAGGAGCTGGGGAGAGCTCTGGCCATGCCCTGCTGATGTGATTCCCTCAGGAAGAGTGCCAGCTCAGGTCTCCAGGGATGAGAACAGTCCCATGGGGATGGGTGTCATCATCGGGAACTAAACCTTAATCTTAATTAATATAAAAATTTACTAATTCTGGTTCCCACATACATGAGGCATTCGATTCACTCTCCAGCAGTGGGGGGGATTTCAAACCCCTTTTTCTGTGGTGGCTGATGGCCTCAAACTCCACTCAAGTCCAGCCTGTAGCAGCTGCCACTTTTGCCTCCCAAGTCAGTGACAGAGTTGTAGCTCTTTACTCAGCAACATCCCAAGTACCTGAGCAGCACTGACCTTATCACCCCAAAAATCATCCAGCAGGCAAAGCCTCTGTCCAATAGAAATCCAAATTAATTTCAGGATCTGTGAAACACAGACCTGTTGGACTCAGTTAAACATCAAGCGTTACAAGAGTAATTAACTCTTCCAAGTCCCAGGTTCTTGTGTGTGCAGCAATTCCAGTTGCTCTCAAGACAGCCACGTGTAGGCACGGATTTCTGCCTGCTGAAAGCAGGAAGCTTTGGGAAAAAAGCTCTGGAATCAGGGAAATGGGCTTGAATTCCAGTCCTGGTGCTGTTCAGGGTTTGCAGTGTGTCCCCTGTGTCCTTCCCTCTGCCCTCCTTCAAACCCTGGCAGCGCTGCAGGATGAACACGATGCAGAGCCAAAGCGTGGCCGGAGTCCTCCTTCCTCTGCTGCCTGCCTGGGGATGTCAGACTTTGTGATGTTTCATTTGGTGATGCCCCAAAACACTCCTGCAGTGGGAGATGAATCAGGGACTGTGACCATGGCAAAGGATTCTGCATTTAGAGAGCATTGGTGCTTCTGGTGCTTCCAGAGGGAAAGGCTGTATGCCGTTGTTCTGGGATGATCCTCGGCCTTTCCAAGGGAGAATTGTGTGTTCTGCATCCATTTGGAAAATGAGCTGGAGAATAAGAACCCTCCCAGCACAGCTCTGCTCTCAGCCCAAATGTCAAACGTGTCTTTGCACACTGGAGAGTGACTTGCTGCCTCTGAGATCAGAAAAAAACCAGAGCTCTTTGCATTTCTCTGCTGCCTCTGCCTCGGTGTTTTAAAGCACTTCACAAAGCTGCAGAAGGAGCCTTCAGCTCCCCCTCCCCAGGAAATGTATGCCCTGCACTGCTGACGCACTAAAAAGTTAATTGATTTCATTTAAGTCACATCACATCCTTGGCAGAGCTGTGAAAGGAGCCTGGGAGACCTGGGGAGGGAACCTCTCCTCACTCCGGGGGGTTTTAAGAGCCAGGAGATTTCAGCAGCACAGAAATGTCACTGGACTGTGCTCATAAATAACTTTTGCATCTCCCTCGGGAGATCCAGCAGATGACAGAGCTACAAACAGGGATGAAAAGCTTGCTGGGGAGGGCATTTCAGTAATGCCAATGGCAGCTCAGATACTGGGTGATTGTATTGCAAAACAGGAGGTTTGCCCTTGGTGATCTAGAACTGCAGCACATGATTTTCCCAGTTCACACAGTTAAGGGCTCTCCCTCAAAAATATTACTGAGTTTATCTTATAATTCAGATAAATGGGTAAAAATCCAGAGTGGGAGATCAGAAAAAGGGAACTGATGAGTCTTCCCTCACAGGAAACAGAAAGCTTTGCTCTTGTAACAATTCTTGTAAAAAAAAGGAAAATAAAAAAAAGAGAATTGCAAGGCAAAATTAAATCTGAATCAAAACTTGAGCAAGCAGGACTTGAAAGAGAGTTTGTTTCTTTTATTTCTTTTTTTCTTTTTTTCCCTTCTGGAGAGATCGTGGGTAAATAAAGCCTGGCACAAACCCTCCTGCTCCAGAAACACGTTCTGAAGAAGGATGAAATCAACACATTGAGGTGCTATTTATGTATTAATTAGTCAAATTAGCTGAACCAGAAGCAATCATACAGCTCCAAATGTCATTTGTGGCTTCTTGTGCCAGCCATGGGACACCTGTCTTTGATACTGAGCAGCCTCACACAAGGCTCTAAAGGGGAAATTCACTTCCTTTTTTTTCCTTTCTCTGGCCCAGGAAACGATTTTTTTTTTTTTCTCTTTTTTTTCCCCCATTCTTTTTTTCCTTGTCGCCAGGATTTCTGACTCACAGCACACGGAGCTGGTGTTAGTCACAAGCTATTTCCTGTTTTCCAGATAACCTCACAGGCTGGGGCTTCGTGGTCAACAGCACAGCCAGGTGGATTGCAAGGCAGATGAGAAGCAAGCACTGGCATAAAACCTGCACGTAACTGATTGTTTTATCCTCACAGGCATCTTTTAGTGCTGTTGTTGTTTCCTATAAAGGAAGGGCATTGTTTTAAAGTCCTTTACATTCACGGATTTGTCTCCCGTGAGTTTTCCCAGGCCAACACACCAAGCGTGTCTTTGCTTGTGCTGCTCTCGGAGCAGACCGGATCATCAGATGCTAAAGGTGAAGCTCCTGCTTTGTTGCAAACCTCTCAAGGGACAGGACCATGCCAGGCAGCCAGGAAAGGTTGGGAATAATTTGCTGCAACCCGGGCACCACCTTTTCTCTGCCACGCCATTCCTCACGGAATGTTTGCTTTGCAACTGCCAGCACAGAGGGGTGACGTTCCCCCACTCAAGGAGTGTTTCTGTCCAGGCTGCTTCAGCCCTGTGCCTTCAGCTAAAAATCAGATCCATCCGATGCCAGCTCAGCAGGCAGGAAGAGGATTCCATCCCCATCATCAAGGAACCTGCTTGGTTCAGGGACACCCCTGAGTTGCCGAGAATTGCGCTGAGATGGATCCCATGCGGAATTTTACGGGTGCCGTGTGAAGTGTGGGCACTGAAGGGACTGGATCAGCTCGACTCCACCTCTTTTCCTGCTCCCCGCTCAGCTCTGACCTTGTGGCCAGACTGGCAGTGCCCGAGGGCTGTGATCACACCTTGGCCAGACATCCCTGCCTTGCTCAGACTTCTGACACAAAACCAAGGCTCCTTGAGCTCCTCTGCCCACCCAGGCGGGAGTCCAGAGCCTGGGCTGAAATCCAGGCTGTGGCAGCCACCAGTTACAAAGACAGCAACATCAGATCTCCCTCGGGAACCCTGGCACCTCTGACTTGCACTGGGAGCTGTGGGGAGGAGATGTTGGCCCTGATTTATTGCTGTGCATGTTGATAGCAAGCGTGCAGTGCTTTCTTTCCAAAATACCTTAATTTTCAAGTGTACTGGCACACGTGTCCCCACCCTTGGAAGTGCAGCTGGCTCGGGGGGGAGAAGATGTTGCCGTTCTCAAGCAAGTTGCAGCATTAAGCAACCACCTTGGATAAGGAGGCAACAAGACTTAACCTAAAAGGAACTGCAGGAGATCTGAAAGCAGGAGGCAATTATGCAAATTGCGATTGGAACGGGATTACTCAGGCTGGAGCCATTTACCGCAGCGCAGGCTTGGTGGTGGGATGTGCCAGGGGCACTGGGGCTGGCCATTCCCGGGATCTGCCACTGCCTGTCCCTGGAGATGCCACAGCAGCGGGCACAGCAGAGAGGGGGCTGGCACCAGCTCAGGCTCCGCTGGACAGGGCAGCACCGGTCCCTGCGCTCCCCATCCTCATCTCCTTCACCACGGAAGGATGAAGGAATTTTTAAACGTGCAGGACAAGAAACCCTATGGCAAGAATTGAAAGAAAACGAGCTGGACTGTTGCTGAGCCAGCCAGGACTTGGCTTAGTTTTTGGAAGGGAGGTCCCAGGGTGTTTTCATGGCTGTGCCCAGGCAGATTTTTAAAGGTTTTTGCACCAACCAGCTCTATCCAAATGTGCTGGTGTATATGGAGAAATAGGCTCCACTGGAAAGCTGGGTTCTTCCCAGATGGAAAACACCCTCGTGGCTGTCATCCCTGAGTGTTGTTTTTGGTATAACTCACCCAGCATTCCCGGAGCTGCTCACTTGGGGATTCAATCATGATGAATCTTCCCAAGCATTTCTGGGTTTTGAAGAAAAAAAAAATAATATCAATGAAAGGTGACTTCATAGCTACCTTAAAATAGAAGGAATGGATAGCAACTCATTAAGCTCATAAATATGGGATAATATGTGCTGAAAGTAATTGTTATCATCAAATGTGGTTAAAATTAGTCACCAGCAAGTTAAAACTAAGCCTTACATCCAGGTTCCTGGCTGAAATGCTCTTGCTACTGTGTGAAGTGCAGAATAAAAGAGCAAGGACAGGAAAAAAACTTCCTCAGTGGTTTGGCTTTTTTGGGACCATGCTAACAGAGCAGGGAATTTCACAGTCAGGCATCAGGAAAGGTCAGTGAAACTTCAGCTTCTGACCTCAGCCAAAAGCAGGGAAAACCAAATGAAGATTTTCAAATCTTACAGTGCTGATGACAGTCGGGCTGTTCAAGCCATCCATTACTGCCTCTGCAATCTGGGCTTTTGTGCTTTGTGCCATTTCCCAGAATCACAGAATTATGGAATCATTTAGGTTGAAAAAAACCCCTCAAGATCATCAAGTCCAGCCTCTAACCCAGCACTGCCAACCCCACCACTGAACTGGCTCCGAGTGCCACAGCTGCACAGCTTTGGATCCCTGCAGGGATGGCAACTCCACCACTTCCCTGGGCAGCCCATTCCAGAGCTTGACAACCATTTCCATGAAGGAATTGTTGGTAAAATCCAATCTAAACCTCCCCTGGCACAGCCTGAGGCTGTTTCCTCTTACCCTGTCACTTTTTACTTGTGAGAAGATGCCAGCACCACCTTCCTGCCCCCTCCTGTCAGGGAGTTGTGCAGAGCCACAAGGTCCCCCCTGAGCCTCCTTTTCTCCAGGCTCAGCCCCTTCCCCAGCTCCCTCAGCTGCTCCAGATCCTTCCCCAGTTCCGTTCCCTTCCCTGGACACCCTCCAGCACTGCGTGGGTCACCCTATCACAGCAGCTCAGAGCTCAGTCCTTGGGGTCCCAGCTGCAAAAGAGACATCCCAAATCATTAGAAACCAGGAAAAGTGACTTTTATTTTTTGGTCCAAGCCCTCCCACCTTTGTGACATCTTTGTGAAGGTCCTTTGTGACCTTCAACAGTTTTAAGGTTTCAGTTGTCACGGATTTCTGTGCCTGTGAGCGGTGCACGTGCTGTGGGACGTTTGCTCTCCCATCCCCTGACAGACCCGGGCACACCTGAGGCTGAACTCCCTGCAAAATGAGACTATTTTAAAGTGTCTCTGTGCCAAAGCTTCATTAAGTTAAAAGAGGTACAATTATAACTTAACTTGCACCAGGAAGGACAGCTACAAAGCTTGATCCCGCAGTGTTTTGGATGGGATCCTTGGAAATCTCTAGATTTTGAGTGGAAATTACTCTAGGAGCTTTTCTAAGTAGTTTTGCTGTAAAAGAGTGATTTGCACATAATCAAAGCCTCTTAAACACCCAGACTGGCTGCCCTGAGGAGACTCCTTGAACGTGCTGGTTTCACACCCTGCTCGGGACTGGGCAAACCAAATCCCCAAATGATGAATCCAGTGTAATGTGAATATTGACAGACTCTGCTAATTACTCAGGGGTGCTTGTCTTCTGGGGCTTAAAAAACCCAAAACCCCCACCACAAACATGATTCCCCTCAGCCCTCTCCTGACAGAAAGTTTTGTCCTGAGTGAGGAACGACTTCCCAGCTTATTTAACGACTCCCACACAACCAAGGAGAATCACTGAGGTTTTGTGATAGGTTCCCTCATGGTGTTCCCTCCACTGAAAATCAGAGTTTGCAGTCCCAGGAGCTGGCACCAGTTTTTCTGCTGGTGTCCCCCTGCAATTTCAGCAGCTAAAATTCTGTCAAAATGGAAGCACTCAGGGCAGCCACTGAATGAGGGTAAAATAAGAGTCAGAGAAAAGCAGATAAAGCCTCCTTCTTAACCTGCCCAAGGAAAACTGGGACCCCTGGGGAAATACATCTCTGAATTCTGCCTGTGACGCTCTGGTTGGGGCAAAAATCTGCTTAAACTCACAAAGCCACTCAGAGCCCAGCAAGAAAAGCAACATGGTCAGTGTGTGATAGATAATTTCAGAGTGGTGGTAAAGCTGCTGGTTTTGTAGGCAGCAATTTGCAGTTGTACACTGGAGTTATACAAGTGAGAAAAATGCTATTCTCCCTCTCCAAAAATAATCTTTGGCTGCTTGGGGTTAAGTTGGTGTAGTCCTAAATCTCTGTGAATGTAGTTGCAATTCCTGTTTAATAAAACTCCAGAGGTGATCTCGTTTTATCAGCCTTCATCTGTAATTAAGGCATTTAATATTCAAACTCTTTGATGTCACGTCATCTTTGAAACATAAATAAGAAGTTTGTCTCCATCTTCGAAATTAAGATAAATGAGTTGGAAGGGCAAGTCCCCAGAGAAACTTTTAAAAGCTATTTGGGTATTTTAATAGCTACCAAAAAGAAATAAAAAATAACAACACTGATATTAAAAAGCACATTGGTAGAAAGCTTAAAACAGTCTTATAGGAAGTGAGCAAGACAAGTTCCATCTCAGCAGAGAACCCTGGACACGGGCGGGTTTACAGCTGTTTGTCGTGGGGTTTTTTTGGTCCGGGTGATTTGTTTGTACGAGGATCTCTAAGCACTGCCATGAATTCCCAGTGACCCTCCCCGTTGCTATCAGATGGCAAAACAAGTCCTGGCAGCCCTGGAGCTGTGCCTGATGGGCTCAGATACCCAGGACACCCCGTGTGGCTCTGCCCCGGTGTCTAATAAGGAAATCAGTGGGAATGTGGCACCCACCTGGCGGGGCACTGCCCCAAATGCTGGCTTTGGATGGAGCTCCACGTGGCATGTCTGAGGAAAAAGGGACCCTCTCTGTCCAGGCTTGGGCAGAGACCATCCCATGGGATGTGTGCTTTGGGGAATGCCCTCCCCACCCCTTTTCCTCCCCTCACCTGCCCCCGGAGGGAGCCTCCCTTAGGTCAAGCTGGAGATCTCAGCAGAGCCAGGGCTCCAGACCTCCCTGTCCTTCCTGATCTCATGGCTCAGCCACACCGCTGTCCTTCACTCCCACTCACAAGCACTCGAGGATGTGCAGTTTCTTTCCTGCCATCACTCTTCCCTTCAAACTTGTCAGAAATCTCTCATGTTCTTCTGGCTCACTTCCACCCTCTCCATCCCTGTGCTGGGATCCCTGGATCTCAGCCAGCTGGGATGGGAGCTCTCCTCCTGCCTGCTTATAATTAGAACGCGCACACGTTGAAGTTTGTTTTATTCCCAAAGCCTTATTGGAGGGTTGGAGGCAGCGGCGTGTAGGAGGGCAGGCACACAAATCCTGTTATTTGTAGGTTCAGAGCGGCGCGTGGGAGGAAGATACAGAAATCCCATTAGTCATTAATAAGATTTTAGAACAGATTCCTTAGGCAAGACTTGGAAAAGCTCTTCCTGGCTGCCTTCTGATGGTATTTAGGTCTCCCACTGCCCCACCAGTCCGTGGCCAGTCAGGCTGTGTGAGTGCCCTCTCCTCTTCCTCCCTCACAGCACAGATTTCCTTTTATTTCTGCTTTGGATCATGCAGAATTCATCTCAATTAGCAAAAATTTGCCACCATCGTTAATTATATCAAGAAACTGAAGAAGCGACATTTGCATTAAGGCCTGGTTTGAGCTCTGCACCATGGTCTGCACAGACCCTCTTCCAACCCTACGTGATGAATAATTCTCCCTGCCCCAAACTTCTAATTTCCAGGTGTAAACTGGAGAAAATTCCAGGACTAAACTGGTTGTTGGAGTTAAAGGTAAAAAAAGCCAATATCCAGAACTTCTGATCCTACGAGGATCTGCCCTCTTTTAGATATTTTAAAGCACTTGGCTAAATTTTGACGTGACTGTGCATTCCTCTCTCCTGAACACAAGCCAAGGTGATTGATTGGGGCGCTATTAATCACAGAAAACCAAAGCATGATCTCAGTGAAGTTCACAGAGGAGCTCTGAGCAGTAAATACACGAGGAAGAACAGGTCAAGTGCCAAAGAGATGAGTAGAGCCTGCCCTGAAGTGATTGTATTCCAAAGGCACAAGGGAAGAGGGGAAAAAAAAAAGCCAGACAAGACACAACACATCCAGAGTGGGAAGTGGGGATTCAGGCTTGGATGTTTCTTGAAATAGGTGGGGTGGCAGTGGCAGTTTGCTAAAAGCAGTGTGGGAGCTTGGCTCAGAGCAGAGCTCCTCTTGGCAGGTGGGGCTGGGAAAGGCTGCCAAGATTTTCGGGTGAAGGAGACACGAGGGTTGGTGGCTGATCCTTGAGCAGAACTGTCACCTGGTGGCTGATATTCCATTTTCTCCAAGCCCATTTTGACACCTGTTTCTTCCTGGGCTGGATTTTTCTCTGCTTGCTAGATTAGGTGAGGCTGCCCGGTTGTTTGCAAGCCTGGCTTGAACATGGAATCTTCAGCAGCTTTTCCTTGCCCCTTTTCTAAGGGAGTTTTTGGGGGCTGTGGTTGCTTGGAGCAGCTCTTAGCTCAGCATTTTCAGCCTTTTCTGTCCCCTGGGACTTGGGGGGCTCCAGGGAACTCCTGGCAGAGACCCCTCCCAGCGAGGAGACCGCTCTGCTGCCTGGGATGTGTTTCCCATTCCGCACCAGCTGAATTTTCCATCTTTTTCGTAGCAGCTCCTCTAAACTGGGGATTAAAATCCCCAAACTCACAGCTCCGGAGCCTCATCCCAGCAGGCTCAGCCAGCTCCAGGAACCCATCCTGGAGTGCAGAGAGCCACGTGTGGGTGGCAGCCGAGTTACAGTGTCTGCCCCATTTGTTTAAACAATTGCTGCACGGCTGGTTGTGAATTTACAAGTATTTAGGAAGTTTTGAGATTCCCAGACTGGAAATGCCGGTATCTCTTCCACCCTCTGCCTGAGCTAAGGTGTTGTTTCACAGTGATTCAGGTGGGGGGAAAGGTTCCTGCTGTTGTTCTGCTCCTTGGCTGCTTTTTTTGCCTGGGAGATGAAGAATCCCTTTAGACATGGAGCCTTTCATGCGCTGCTTCAACCACTTGAACCTTTCCTTCCAGACTTCAGGCATATAAGAAAAAACCCAGATGTCTCAGGAATAAAAAAAAAAAAAAAGCCCCCAAACCCCCAGCTTTACATGCACTTGGATCTTTCATTTTATAAAAACAGTCAAGCCACAACCACAAGATTTCACAGATAAGAGAAAAAATGTGGATTGTACTTAATTCAATATTATAAAGAAATGCTCTTACAGGGAGACTGCAAGCTGAGCCAAAGCCAGACCAAGACTGCTGACTGATCTGAAAAATGTGAATATTATTCACACTGGGACACCACATCTCATAATGCTCCATGTGTGCTATAGTATATAATTATGAAATGTTTGCATTAAGTAACTTGGGTGCCTAAATACAGATGTTCCTTATTGACATTAATTGGACTTGACATATCTTTGGCCTGCTTTATAGCAGTCACCAAAGCATGCATTTCCACTTTACCGTACATATTCTAAAGGAGCTCTGTTCCACATCCAGCTTATTAACAGAGAAAAACATTAGTGCCTCAGCTATCTGTCACAGATTTCAGGTAAAAATGCAATTGCTTTGCGTTAGAGACTGTGGCTGCTGGGGACTGACCACAAACATTAATTTCTGCTCTTTTTTATTTTTATTTACAGTGAAAGCTGTTGCCGAGACTTAGAAAGTGATTTTTTTTTCTTTCCAGAGCTGTCAATGCATTGTGGTGCCTTTTGCTCTGATTTTCTTATTGCTGTGGCTCAAATGTCGAGTTTCTGAGGAAGAAAGGAAAGAGAGGAAGAGAAGAGAAGAGAAGAGAAGAGAAGAGAAGAGAAGAGAAGAGAAGAGAAGAGAAGAGAAGAGAAGAGAAGAGAAGAGAAGAGAAGAGAAGGAGAGAGAGAGAGAAAGAAAGAGAAAGAAGGAGAAAGAAAGAAAAAGAGAAAGAGAGAGAGAAAAAGAAAGAGAGAAAGAAAGAGAGAGAGAGAAAAGAAATCGTTCCTTATTTCTCATATAAAACATAAATGGCTTTTGCACTTGTTGGTTTAACTGTTTTGTATTACTCTACGGTGATGTCTCATCCCAGTATCTGGAGAAAAAGCCCAAATATTAAATTAAAACAAGGATGCTCATAGTTCTGAACTTCACCTGGCCGGTTCCAAACAGGTTCTCCAGAGGAGAACCCAAAAAGGCCACCAGTTTCCTTTGAGATAATCTGCTTTAGATGTGTCCTGCAGTTGAGATCCAGGTCTCAGCTTCTTCAGAATCCCCATGGAACCTTAGGTTTTAAGCAAACCTTTCCAAATGGGCTTTTTTGAAAGGAAAGATTGGCTCAGTTTTGGCATTTTCCTCCTAATTTGTAATTTTCAGCTGGTTTGTGAATGAGTGGGAGTTGTTTCAGTGGAAGTTTGTGCTTTTAAGTGAATACAGAGATGAAAAGACATTTGAAGTTCGGTCTAGAAATTCAGACATGAAAATCTATTCTCCTGATGCTGAGGAGAAACTTCCTATACACATCATCCCAGGCAGTTCACGGAGCAGGAGAGTTCCCTCATGGAAAATCCTGGATAAAATCGAGAAGAATGGAAATGAAAGTGCCCCGAGCAGAGAGTGTGAGATTACTCAGATCCCTCCTTGGGAGAGAGGAGGAAACTTTGCCTCTATTGAACCAAACAGTGAAGGAACAAATGTTTTCTGACTTCAATTCGACTTGCCCAAAGCACATCAATCTTCTCTAAAGACAAATACCTGCTCCTTCCCTTAATAGTGTAGGAGAACTTCCTGCATTAGAGGATCTCTTTCCTTCTAAAAAAAATGAGTTAAAAGTGATTCAGAGGTTTTGTACAGGCTGAGAGCTTTTGCCTGACTGAAAGAATAACACTGCTCTCTTTCTTAGTGAAATGCTGCTTTCCATCCTAAAACTGAGGCTCTAAAAATATTTTTAAAAAAAGATAAATGCATCTTCTCTTTGATGCTGCCATTGCCAATTATCGCAATTCCAAGAAACTCCTGCTCGGGATATGAGATTAAAAGGGAACTTCCCAAGTGCAAACACTGATTCTAAAGGGAAAATGGCAAATTTTCCACGGCACAAGGCATTGCTTTGAAATGAATCTCAAGACCAAGCCTAGCTGATCACATCCAAGGCAGGAATATCCCTGTTCCCAGTGTCCCTGGGAGCTGTGAGGAGTGCAGCCTTCAGATGCAGCTGGGAATCCACGATGGAGTACAATTTTCAGTATTTTAAAGGATCAGTGGATTGTTTTGGACGTAAGGAAAGATAAAAGCGGTGTGATGTTCAACAAAAGGCCGTAGTCCCTTCAAAATGCAGAAAAATCATCCCAGAAATCTCATACCTGCTTGAAGCTGGGTGCTTGGACACCAAGGAGGTTGGACTTTTCCTCTTATATTCAACTGGTGCTGAGTGTGACCTGAGTACTAAAACATTCCTTTCCTCTCCTGTAGACCATTCCAAGTGGACAATAAATACCTGACAAAATAATCTGGAGTTCATCAGGGGTCATCCCAGGAAGTTTCTGTCCAGGCACGTCCATTAATGGGCTGATGATCCGCTGTCATTTATGAATTAAGAAAAAAAGAAAAGCTTTTTATATTCTGGCTGCTTTTAAATGAACAAAGTGACAACCCACAACTAGAAATGTGCTAAAACCTCAAAGTCACTCAGCATCTCAATGGCTCAGGTGAGCAAATGTTCTGCTCCAAGCTAATTCCAATTTTATTTACTCCAAACCTGCCCTTCTCAGCCCATGTCTGTTACTGCCAGCAGCAAAATTTCCTTATCATCTACAAGCAAACAGTTCCACAAGCTGCTGGTTTTTCAGCACTGTGTCTCTCTATGAAAACAAATTTTATTTTCTCCAAGGCTTTTTCCTCTGCTGGAGGTTAATTTTTATTTTCCACCTCGAAGATGGGAACCCCGAGCCAACCAAACGAACAAAATTTCTGTCGGAATGTCTTCATACAGAGGCACAGTTAAGATCTGAGAGAACGCAGCTGGTAATTAGTTCTGACCACAAGAGCTGCAGCAGTAAATCCTGTTCATCTCTGACACCATTCCAGCCAGGAATTTTTATACAAATCCATGAAAGCAAAAAGGTTCTTTAAGGCCACAAACAGCACATGAATAAAACAATTCCTCTCCTACGCGAGGCTGCAGTGAACTCAGTTTATTTCCAGCACTGCGATACCTTGTCAAGAAATATCAGGCAAAGGAATTAGGGGACAAAAAACAATCTTTGTCTTCCAGCTCACTTCTCCTCTCAGAGCACACCCTGATGTGCTTCGTGCTCAATTTTGCGTTCTGGGAAACCACCACAAATTTGGGTAGAGCAGGCAGAGTGCCCAGAATTCCTTCCAAGTTTGGGGAATGGGCCCAGAAGTCTTTAAGTAATGAATCACCTCAAATTCTCCATAATGGCCCCGGCAGCAGCCAAGGCACAAAGTTCACCTCTCCTTGTCCTGCAGGAGAGGCACAGACTTGCAGCTCCGAGGTGCCAAGAATCAGGAAAATAACACCCGGGAATCACAGCCAGATAAACTGGACCCATGGCTTCGAGAGGGAAAACACGGGGTAATTAAAAGATCAAAGGTAATCCAAGCAAATCAACTCTGTTCCAAGGGCCGGGGCCAGGCTTCCCTTCCTGGGACATTGGCGATCCTCCTGTCCCTGCCCATCCCAAGCTGGCAGTGCCCTGCGGGATGGGGTGACTCGGCCTCTGGACCAGGGCACGGGCAGCAGGGCACACAGAAAAGGACATTTCCTTCTTTTAACCCCGATGGTACTCCAGTCTGGCCAGTGGATTTGTTTTCCTTGGCCGTCCGTCCCTCTGAGCAGCCCAGGCAGCACAAACCTGCACGGGGGCAGGTGAGGGTTGGTCAGGATGGAGCTAAACACAGACAGCAAAGGAGGAGAGTTTCAGCAAACCTCTGGCAGCTGCTTGCCAGGAATGTTTGTACCTGTGGATGTGCTGCTCCCGTGGCGTTCCTCGATGCCTCTGCTCTGGTGAGAAAGATGGGCTTGAACACAGAAAGCGTGGAGCAAATAAACCCACAAACCTTCCAGGCAGCAGCGCTGAGCTTGCCACGAGCTCCCCTTCCCACGGGGGATTTCCAAGGCGGATCTGCAGCCCTGAATTGGTGTCTCAGACCACGTCTGCGTCCCACCAGGGGTGCCTGGTGGGAGCACAGACAGGCTGAGCTGACACACACCCTTTGTCTGGAAAAGGTCTTCATGTGTGCGTTAAAACCCAGAGTCGGGGAGGGTGGGAAGTGTTTGGACAAATTTGGGTTCAGGTAGTTTCAAAATGCAGTAAGAAATCAGTTTATTCTCTTCCCCTGGATGTATCTCGGGGATTTGTCAGCAACCAAATTACAGCTCTAATGGCATTGCCTACCTTTATTCCTGATAAAACTGGGATCAGAGGGACCTGGGGATGGAGGCAGTGACTTGAGCTGGTGCTAAAATGGTGCAGGTTTTGCAGGGCACCTTTTAACTCTGCACGTTTTTGAGGCTTTCCTTTCAGGGCTACCTGTGTTGTGCATTTATCGTCACTCCTGCACCACTGTGGCCAACACTGAACACTTCTCCTTTTTACAGGAGCTCTGAGGCACTGGACAAACACCAGCAGTGCCAGGATGGGACCATTTCTGCTTTGGCCAGAGCTTATTCAGAGGAAGCAGGTACTGCTGGCCAGGCCTGGAGAGCCCAAATTTCCTGAGGAGATGAATCAGTGCAGCTCTCAGCGTTCTAAATTAGGTCAGGCAGGCACCCAGGAGCTGCAACGAGCTCAGGAGCTGAAATGAGGGCTTCTCATGCTCAGGAAGTAGAAGAGGCAACTCACAAAGGTGTCTGTAGACAGCTGCTCTCCAGGACACCAGCTGGAGCATGACTTGCCCAAATTATTCATTTTGGGGGCTGCTGGGAGTGATTTACTGCAAAGCAACAGAGCCCTGGAGCTCATAATCACAACAAAAGGCAGGGGCAGTGCTGGAGGAGGGGTCCTGCGGATGGCTGGAGGGTGAGAGGGAAGGTGGGATTGTGTCTCCACTGCTCCACAGCTGCCTGCTGTGCTTCCCACTGCCACTGGGCACCCGCTCAGGCAGCAGCAGTGGGCTGAAAAAACTCCTAAAATCGCTCAGACAGCAGAGACTGCTGTTTGAGCTGGGAACAGACAGCTCCCTTCAGTCCTCCACTCCTCTCCCAGTGCCAAGGAGGAAAGCAAGCTTGGAGCACCACTTTTTTTTTTTTTTTTTTTTAAGCAAGTTAAATTTTTCAAAAAAAAAAAAAAAAAAAAACAGAAATAATTGCAGTGGGAAAAGATGCTTATTTTGTTGGTTGGAAGGAAAAGTCTGGGAGGCAGCAATTTAAAAGGATATTGAAGGTACTTAGTGTCTGTCTCGGCCTGAATTTTCCCGAATTTCTGAAAAGGAGGCCTTTGTTGGAGGAGGAAAAAAGCAATGGTCACCCAGCTTCTTTTACATTTTACCTGCAGAAATATCTGAAAGGAACTCAAGTCCCTGCCTTGTTCAGGAGCCTCCCAAGTCTGCTGGGGAAGGCAGAGGTGGAAGGGAAGGAGTGTTATTATTTTCCTGCATTTTGACCCCGTCCCACATTCCAGGCGCAGGTCAAGTGCAGCAGTTTATCTTCACTCCGGGGAGGAGCCTGAGCTGCTGGCTTTGATCTGCCCCGGGGTGATGAGCCTGATAATGTTTCCATCTGAGAGCACTAAAGCAAGTCAATAAATAGCAAAGCACAAAATTCCACCTCTGCCATAACCCAGAATGGGAGAAGGGTAGGAAAGCTCCAAGTCCCTGTTGCGTGGGATTTTTCTCCCTTAAGAAGCAGTGGTGGGAGCATTCAATATGATTTCCACTTAAAAACTCTCTATCCAAATACTCTGTCTTTTAAGCATCCTTATCCTTGATCAAAGAGGGTCCAAATAAGCACCATTAGTTGAGAAATCCCCATTTCCAAATGTTTCCTAGAACTTTCTGCTGGAGTTTCAAACTCTGGAGTCAGGGTCTGCACAGATTTTTTCACTCCGGAGTTTGATGTGCAGACCCTGACTCCAGAGTGAAAAATGAAATCAGGAGTCAGAGGCTGTCTCCAGGCTGAATTCCTGATTTCAGGCTCAGTTACGAACCTGTTTAATCCCTGAAGAAAGGGGATGATTTTCCTGGGGCTGCCTCAGGAGCTGATCATGGACAAACTGTGGCTTCCAGAGCCTCTGGCTGGTCCAATTCCAGGAACAGGAGAAAAGATGTTTGGAGCAGCTCTTAGATCTTTAGAGGAGAAAGCCACCCTGTCTGCATTTTGAATTTGTGATAGTGGAAACTCATAGGGATCGATCCATGGAATTCATGGATAATTAGCCCAATATCTCCAAAAATCAAGGTAGACCAGTAAGACAAGAAATTGCTTCAAGAATACAACTCCAGACAGAAGCAGGAGGACTCATTTCCACTTGGTAAAAGCTCGTTGTTATTAAATTGCTTTTCTATAAAAAGCTAGACTTACTTTTTGTGAAACTGAGAATCCAAGAGAAGGCAAAAAAAAAAAACAACCAAATAAATCTGGGGCAGCTACAGCACCTCCTTCACCCTTCTGGAGGCACCCAAACCTGCAGCAATCTGCTGAGCTGTCTCCAGGCAGACAAATAAAACCTCCCATCAGCACATTTGCACAAAGTGGTGCAAAATGGAATAACAGCAATTTCCCATTGCACAATTCCTTTCTCAGAACACTCGTGGTTCCCTCCCTTTCTCCCGCGGTTCTGGACCTCGCGCAGGGGAAGCCTGGACGTTACTAGTCCGAGTGTCCCCCTCAGGACTCAGCCTTGCAAACTCTCTCTGATCCCACGTAAACAGCAGAACGTGTTGGGCTGTTTGTTTATGCCACACTCTAATTCACCCTTTGGCCCAAACCGGTTCCAAGGGCCTTTTTTTTTTCTTCCCCCCCCCCACCCTCCTTGTCTGGAAATCCACCATCACCTGCAGCTTTTGCTGCACAATGAGACAGCAGGAATAGCAGAATGTTGGCCAGTAGCTGAATGGTTTCGCTGGGGTCATGGTGGTGATGGAAAGGGGCTTTCAGTGGGTGCAGCTGCTGCCACAGCAGGGGAACCTCTGGATAAAGGTGGGAATCAGCTCTCCTTTATCTCCAAAGTGGCCGTTGAGTGGCTGAACCTCGTGGCTGATCGGGATCCTGGATTTCCATCTCCTGCCGGCGCTTTTTTCCCTATAATTTCCTTCTGCAGGCGAGCTCTGACTGCAAGGATGGTGGCTGAGTGGAAAAGGCAGAATTAGGAGGCTCTTCTGAGTCAGCAAAGGCACCTCAGCAGTAAAAAGAATGCTGAGAAGCAACAATTTGCTTAGAAGGGCATTCCCACCTTCCTCCTGTGCTGACAAGGGAAACCGTGAGAATTCGGAGGGAGAGAAAAGCCATGCAAATAATAAATACCCAGCGGAGGTAATATATTCATGTTCGGGGAATCTGGGCAATGTCTGGCCCTAAAACTGGGATTCACAAGGGAATGGAGAGACAGAAAACACCTACAGGTCTAAAGAAGCTGAGAAATAATCCCTGAGTTACTCAGGGACACCAAAGCAATTTGGACCTGGAACCTTCATGGATTTCAGCATCGGTCTAGGTGCAAGTAAAACTCCTCTCACAACTTTCTCCAGCAGGAATTCAGGTGAAATGGATGAATAATTCACTTAGGGTTTTGTTTTTGTACAAGGAGTAATCAAGCACTTTTCTGTCCTGATAATTAAAGCACTAAAAGATGTTAGCCAACAATAAAATCTTTCTATTGTGCCCTAGGAAGGCAGGAAAACTTAATTTATCTGCACCTAGATCTCTGTACTGCTCTGTTCCCAATTAAAAATGTATTTCAGGAGAAAAATGTGGGGATTTTTTTTCCCACCACCAGATTATTTCTGATTTTAACCATGCTGTACAATCATTCTGCTTCTTAGTAATACATTTCTTTTTATTTCTCAAAAGGAAAGCAATGGACAGCTTAAAAACACATCAGTGAAGCAACGTTTATCCCAAGGGCATCATATTAACATTTCTTGGAGCACTGCGTGTTTGCAGTTCTCTGATAAACAGCCTTAGTTTTTCCCTTGGCAGCTAAAAAAAAATAGCAATAAAACTCTCCTTGGGCAATTGGTTGACAGGAGCCAGAGCTCTCGCGTTTGCCAGTGGAAGCAGCAGACAAATCTTGGGGGAAAGAGAGAGGTGATTTGTTAAAAAGGAGTCAATGTTGCTGCTGCAGAAGCAGGAGGGCAATGTCGTGGGCTCAGAGGAAAGGTGGGAATTCCTCAGCAGCTCCGAGTGAGAGAGGCTGGAAAAGGCTGATCCAGGCCCTGGGTTTATCCTGAGTATGGAATCATGAACATTTTCCTAGCTTTATCCATGGACTCCAATAAAAACCAAGCCAGGTTATTCCCAGGCAGGGATTATTTCAGTCTGGAACCCTGAGCAGGACGAGTTCAGGGCACAGAGACAAAGCCAGGTCTGTTCCTCAGCGAGGTCAGGCTGGAGCCTCTCCCTGCTCCACTGAACAGATCTGGCTGGGATCTGAGTTCAAGCATCTTCCCCCTTCCTGTGATCTCAGGAGACCACTCTCCTGCAAAATGCCTGACATTTTTTCAATATAACTTTAATTTTACTGAGTCCACAAAGACCTGGGACGAGGCTACAAACTGCCCCAGCTCCCTCTGGAAATGCTGCCTGGTGGATTTATTTCCCCACCAGCAGATCAGCTCTTCCTCCCTCCCAAACTCTTGGGCTTGGGTTAGGAAGTAAAACCGTGCAGGTGAACTCTTGTTCCTGCTGTAAATGGGCCTGTCCAGCTTCCAACAGCAAAGGCACAAGGCTGCTCCGTGATATTTTAATCTGGGCATGCTGTGGAGCAGCCAATGGCTCTTAATTCTGTTTGTCCATGTGCCCTTTCCAGCGTGTGCTTCTGTAAACATATTCAGAGCTCATAAAATGTTAATTAGGAATAAAATAAAATAAATAAGGCAATAACCTGAACCTTCCAGCCCCTTTTGGCCCAGAGGACGTGTTTGCCGTTAACTATTTCCAGGCCGTTCACAAACAAGCGAAAATTTACCAGAACAAGAGTTCTTATTCAAGACCTTTTTTTTTTTTTTTTTACGATGCAATTAAAAAAAAAGCAACACAGCCCAGTAAATCATATAATTAACACAAGCTTGGTGCTCGGCGTGTGAAATTAACCCAGGGAATAAACAAGTGGCTGGGTTAATCCCAGCGGAACTCCCGCCGTGCTCCCAGCAGCGCTGGATGCGCTGGCCTTGGAACGCGGCCTCTCCCGGCCTGGGGCACGGTGGTGTCCACTCTTCCCTCCCCAGAGGGATGGACACAGCTGAGCTGCAAATCCTGGCAGATTTTTGGGTCCCTTGTGGATGTCTTGGTGTGATCACGGCATTGGGTTGTGGAGAGACAGGCTGGAGGGGGACGAGGAGCGGGGGGAGTTCGTGGGTGAGCGCTGTGCAAAATCCCGCGTGAGGTGACTTCTGTCCTGAGGGGTTTGTGGTGGGAATAGACCCAAAGGAGTGAGGGGAAGACAAAAGAGAATGAGGGGAGGATCACAGAATAGAATCAGAGAATTGTGGAATGGTTCGGGTTGGAAGGGACCTTAAAGTTCCACCCCCTGCCATGGGGTGGAACTTCTTCCACTATCCCAGGTTGTTCCAAGCTCTGTCCAACCCAGCTTTGGACACTGCCAGGGATCCAGAGCAGCCACAGCTTCTCTGGGAATTCTATTCCAGGGCCTCTCCACCCTCACAGGGAAGAATTTCTTCCCAATATCCCATCTCTTCCTGCCCGCTGGAGTGAAGCCATTCCCCCTTGTCCTGTCCCTCCATCCCTTGTAAAGAGTCTCCTTTGGAAAGCACGAAACCTTCCAAAAAGCCCATCCTGGATCACACAGACACACAGAGACCTCCCCAGCCAGCAAACATCAGCTGCTTCTGAACAAGAAAATGCTTTGCACTTCACTGTCAGTAATACAGAGCTGAAAATGAGAATATTGAAGTTAACACCCACATTTCATAGGTATTTTAGCAAGGTGTATTCTTGATTTTGGGGGAATTCAGGGTTGCACTGAAGTGGAAATCAATTTCTGAAGAGCTGGAGGAATTAATGTAAGTCAGTGATTTGCAGCCAGCCAAGGCAGAATATTTGTGAATCAGCATTCGGGTTTCTACCTGAATATGACTGAAAATATATTGAGTTTGTGGCTTGTTTTTCAACCGGTTTGTGCTGCAAGGGAAGGCTCACCTCTCACTGGCAATTTCTGGTTGAGGACTTCGCTGTTCTTTTAAACCCAGCTGTAGAACACAATGGTCTTCTTGGGGGCTCTTGACCCATTCTTTGAGCTCAGTCTAAAGAAATTCATAAATGCCAAACCTGTTCCTGGTTTCTCACGACTCATCCAGATGAAAATTTCAGTGCCCACTGAAAAGATTTGAAAGACTCCAACTACCCAGGCTCCTACACTTCAAATCCTCTCAATTAGACCAATATTTGAGCTGATACGGCAGAAATTTTCCAGAGAAAACTGCTCTGAGGGATCCCGGTGGAGTTCTGTGGGACTGGAGCCTCAGCGCCTGCTGCCAGCCTCAAGTAATGATGTAAAAGTGCCTGCCCAACATAAAGATTTATCAAATGCTTGGCCAGGCTGGGCTGGTGATGGCTCAGCTGAAGTTTAGCGGTTTGCTTTTAAAATAGACCCTGTTAGTCAGGCCAAAGGAGTGAACAGTTGGTCTGTAATTTACCCCACGTTAATTGGGTTCTAAAGAAAGACTTAAACCCAGGCTCCTGATGGACACCTATCATTAATCTCAGATAAAGGCAAGACCAAGGAGACTGAATTGTCTTTTTTTTTTTTCCTGAGGGTCACTCTCCGTCTTCTGCAAGGGTGCAGCAAACTCTGAGTACAGAGGCTTGGGTCAAACCACAGCAGCAGAAGCACAGAAGGGAAAGAACAGCACAGGGGAAAAGTTTATTTTCTCATTACTCACCCTGCTCTTTCTGCGTGGACAAACTGCAGCACCAGCAAGTATTCACCAAAAGGCTTCTAAAGGACGACCAAATGTCTGTGATGAAATGTTTAATACAAAGTGGCTGCTAGAAAGAAGGAAGAAAGAGAAGAGAAACCACATATATACACACATGAAATCCATTTCCAGAGTGAGTCGAGAAATTCAAGAAGCCAGCTATCTTAATATAGTTATTTGTTTGTTGTCTGGCTCAGTTTCTAATATGAGGGATAAAAAAAAACCAAAGAGCTCTGTACAAAGTCCAAGGTGTGTGGAGGGGAAAAGCTGGGATCTGGACTGCATGAGTGCTATCATGTACAGTAAGATCATTAAAAAGGTTTGCAACCAGGCTCCTTCCCATTTTCAGTGCAAAATTTCAGGCATTCAGAGGGAGAAAACAAACCCGCCAAGGGAGCAGCCATTCTGAAAAGAGTTTTCTGCATCGCTGTGGAGCTCAGAGCCCTCCTCAGCACATCCACCACTTTCCTTTGCATGCTTTTTTTGTTCCTTTTCCTCCTAAGCAGCCTGCTAACAGCTTATCTTCAACAGCCTTCTAAAAACAGAGCCCAGGGGATGGCACAGGCTCGAGGCAGCAGTCAGCACTTCATCCTGCACGGCCTCTTCAGACTGGGTCATCTCAAGGAAAACCCTGGTGGGGGCCAGAACCTTGGGTGTGCTCTGGGAAGGGTATCAGGTGCCACAGGAAAATGGGAAGAGCTTTGGAGAACAGGGAGGTGTCTGCAAAATGAGAAGTGGTCGCCGCTCAGAGGCTGCACGGCTGCTCCACAGCACCCACTTGGGCAGCAGGTGAACGTCAAACATCAAGAGCCATGAGGTGGCTTCTCTTTCCTTCCTGAATTTATATCGGGGGAGGCTGACTGGAAGGACTGACTGCAGGCAGGAGGAATTCAGTGGGGGTTCGTGAAAGCAGCTTTCAGCAAGTCTGGCTCAGGCAAGGTGTCAAAGCTGAAGTTATTCCGCTCCTAAACTCCACAGACAGCTTTGTTCCGGTGCATCCCAACCTTCCTGCACAGCCCTTTTGGAGATCCAGCCTGCTGCTCCCACACAGCTCTGCCTGCCCTTGGGAAGGCCGGGATTAGGGATCACAGCTCGTGTCAAAATGGGCAGGGACACTGGGATCCTTTGAGAACAAACAAGGCTCAAAAAACCCCTCAGACAGATAAAAAGAACACCAAGAAATTCCACTATGCATGTGGTGTAAATTCAGGCAGATCCGAGCACAGTTTTCCAGCTCTTGGGATGCTTGTGGGTTTGTAAAACTCCAGCTCCTGGAGCCCTGTGATTATTTGAGAATTACAGCTGGCATTAAAAAATAACAACAATTAAAAAAAAAAAATTCAAAGGGGTTCAAAGACAAGTTGTAATGCCCGAATAATAAATATTCAGGATTCAGAGAGCAACAAAAATAATCCATATTGAGAATTTTGGAGCTCCTTTGATTTCCATTTTGGGGACTTGTGCCAGTGTTTTTTGTCATATGGGACAGGTGTGCCATGAATATTTTGCTTGTATAACTCCATTTCTCCTCCCTAAATTCTCATGCAAAGCCATTATTCCTGACACAGAGAAGGAGTACAGTTGATTGAGATGTATGATTCCCAACTTGTTTCTAAAAAGGGGGCAAGGCATGATATTGTACCTTTCAGAAGTACAGCCTGCACTTATTTATAAATTAGAACTAATTACAGGTAACCTGTCTTTGGCAGGAGTAAAAAGAAAAACCCAATTTTCCAACCTTGGCAGATGTTTCAGTGTCTTCCCATTATGATCTCAGTTGGCTTTATCAAGTGATACCACATTATAATTAGCTGAGGTAAATGCTACAATTCAAAGGAGGATGCCCAAGAGCAGGAGCTGGAGCTGCAGAAGCCTCGAGCAAAGAAGCTAATAAATGATCCTATTTCAATTAGGCAATTACGTGTGAAAGAGCTGAGAGAGCTGGACTGGAGACAGCATTTCTTAGTGGGTTGTTCAACATTCAGGGCTCTTAAGCAAGATGAATCCTAGGAAAAATGAAAGTGTTTTTTGTTCTAGGAAAAGAATTTTCACTGTATTTGAAATGTGTTTGGAGTCCTCCTTCTCCTAAACCACCATAACTGTGTCTGGATCAACCATGAGAAAAGGTTGCTTGATTTATTTTTAATTTTTTACTGAAAATAAAGCTTTCTTAAGCTTCTTTTTTTGGAGACAAGGTCTACATGTAAGGATAAACATCCATATTACGTATTTTAATTGCCTCCTGGCTCAAGAATATTCAGCCTCCCTGACAAAACAGAGACATTTCTGAGGCTACTATAAAATCCCAAAATATGAACTCTTTACCCATTCCTCAGCACACTCCTGGCCTTTATAGGAACGACTTCTAAGCTTCAGGAATTTAAATGCTTCACGTAAGATTACTATTATCATAAAACAAAGCCAAACAGGCTCTTGGAGAACACTTAAGGGGCTAGAAAAGACTTGCTTCTCCCATAAAATACCTGTACAAGTCCCATGTCCACCTGAGTAATTGGAACTTGTGGATCCAGGTGTAGGCTGGGAAAGCATCAAGAGGAGTGGACACTCATTCCTGGCTTTTTACCGCGTCTTGGTTGATGTCTTGCACTGATAAGATGAGAAATTGCTGAGCTGCCTCTGAAGATTTCAGATATTTGACACCCCCAAAAAGGGATCTCAGTTCTTGAGTGTGGTTCCCCGGAATTATTGCTGGTCTCACTCGAATGATGATGGAAATATTAATTATGATGCAATATGGAAATGGTAAGGAAAAATCACGATGTGTACAGGCATGATCTTCATGTGAGAGATTCTCTTAGTGGCTACAGCCTTTTGAAGGAGACCTTTTGTTATTTTTATGTTGTTATTCTCATGGGCTGGAGCGTGGCCAGGGCAGGGAACGGAGCTGGGGAAGGGGCTGGAGCCCCAGGAGGGGCTGAGGGAGCTGGGAAAGGGGCTGAGCCTGGAGAAAAGGAGGCTCAGGGGGGACCTTGTGGCTCTGCACAACTCCCTGACAGGAGGGGGCAGCCGGGGGGGTCGGGCTCTGCTCCCAGGGAACAGGGACAGGAGGAGAGGGAACGGCCTCAGGCTGGGCCAGGGGAGGCTCAGGGTGGACACCAGCAGGAATTTCCCCATGGAAAGGGTGGCCAGGCCTTGGAAGTGCCCAGGGAGGTTTGGAGTGCCCATCCCTGGAGGTGTCCGAGGAAGGGCTGGAGGTGGCACTCAGGGCTCTGGGCTGGGGACAAGGTGGGGATGGGGCACAGCTTGGACTTGATGACCTTGGAGATCTTTTCCAACCCACATGATTCTGTGATTTAAAACAAAGTTTATCCGGCCAAATAACGCATTTGCTCCTTTTCATCCAGAGGAAAAGCAGGTGGGGGCTGCTGAGCACCCTCAGCAAGCACGGCTGGGGCTGTTTGCCATCCCTGGCACAGCCCTTGGGTGTCCTGGCGCCTGGGGAAGGATGTTTGAGAGAAGCAGGAAGGCTGCTGAGGTTGGGCCAAGCCTGGCCTGTTTGCACCTCATTTTTTTTGGCCCAAGAAAGAAGAGGGACCCCCAGGTATCAGTTCAGGGCCCATTCCAGGAGCTCTGAGCTGCCCTGTGGAATCCTCTCCTTCGCTCTCCCGACAGTATAAGCAGCAAGTCTGAGTTAAGTACCTAAAGAGAGATGGCAAAAATACTCCCCCTGCATCTCCTTTCAATGCCCCTGAGCAAAAACGTTCCCTGAGATTTAATCTACACTGAAATAAAGCCTGGCTGTTTGATGCTATAAAACAAACGTGGCAGCTCTCTGACAAGACTAACAATAGGTCAGGCTTATTTGTAGCGAGGGAATGCTAACATTAGCTCGGGCCTGCAATAAACTTCTTTATAAACAGCTACTTTTCCAAACTGATTGCGTTTGAAATGCTCCAAGTTCACTTGACCTCAGTCCTCCTTGGGGTTAAGTACATCCTTGGGCTAGAGTTTAACACAGCACTTTGGGAATGTAAAGACTTAGGGTGCCTTTGGCCTTTCTACCAGCCCCATAATCTGCTTACAAGCTCGGCCTGAACTTTGACCCTTTGGAAAAACGTTTGCTCCACTTCAGCAGGGACATTCTGGCTCTGTGCTGTGAGAGCCAGAGCGATGGGAGAACGCGCTGACTTTGGGAATGTGAGGGAACAGAGAAGGGCAGCAGCAAGGGTTTGCCTGGCTGCAGAAGCTCTGATTCCCCCTCCTACATAGGAAATATCATCGGTGGCCCACAAACCCTGCAAAAGGAGGTCAGTGGTTCTGCTCCAGCGGGGCACAGAGGGCCAAGCTCGGTTCCCTGCTCTGATGGGAACCAAAAGCTCACAGTGCAGCCCAAGGCAAGGCTGCGTTTCCCAGCAGACAGCACAGCACATCTCCCTCACCCCTGCCTTTCACACTGGCATTTATCTTGTTCTCCCCACTTGCCTGCACCTGGTATTGCACAGGAAATGCATCCCACGTTTCCCTGCACTGCAGAGGGAGGCATTTATGTGGGAAATGGAAAACTTCTCTCTGTTTTTATCTGCACACAGCAGTGGTGTTGGTCATCTCTCCTCTCTCACATCCACCCATCAGCACCAAGGGCTCGTGCCATGGGCTGGGACTGCGAGCAGTTCCATTGTGCAGGGGAGTGGCTTTCACTGCTGGGCTGGTGCTGGCAGGTCCTTCTGGATGCTCTCCTAGGACCTGGAGAAGGATAAAGAAGGATTTCTGAGAGGTTGGAGTTACCGTTTATTTTCCACAGGTTTTTGGTTGCCAGGGATTCCCACCCTGTTTTCTTGGTGAGAAACGGCCGCATTTCAACTTGTAACAGACATCCCGAGGCCCTGAGGTTGCCCAGACTGTATTCCCAACTCACACACACTTTTGTGTCCAAATACCACCACAATGACAAAACCCAGAGAGCATTCCTGAGGCAGCTTTTGTGCCCTGACTACGGGCTGTGCTCGAGAACGGCAGAAATCTGAGCACGGGGCCTGCTGCCTCGTGTGCCTGAACCGCCTCCTGTGCGGAGCGTGTCACCTTCGCCACGAGCGATGTGATTGAAGAGAGAAAAGTGTAAAATAACTTCATAATCACCATTATTTATTTTTATTCCTGCATGACTCGGGAGCACTTACCACAGGCACATATTCCACACAAGGCCTTTGCCCACAAGGCTTTACAAGCTGAGTTGTCCCATTCCATTACTAAAATCCCTCTTGACCTCTGGGCTGAAGAATTTGATACAGATTCTTTTGGGAGATTAAAATTTGGAAAGCCACAGCCCTGTTGTTACAGCTGGAGTTAGCTACAGCTCTACTTCAGACCACTTTTGTTTTCCATAGCATTTGATTTCTCTCCCCTCCTTTCTCACTATCACAGCCAGGGCACAGCTCACAGAGGGTAAACACTGCCTGGATGGAGCTCACTGGGGAGAGCAGCGATCAAAGCCCCAGAGGATTTCCCCACAGAAAGGCCGCAGCAATATTTGAACCACCAACAAGTGCAGTCCTTGTGGCAGTTTTGCTCTGCACTGAGTTTGTGTGGCGAGATTTTGGGATCACTTTTGTCTTCCCCAGGAGGGCAATTGCTCAGTGAGCTCTCCCTGGCCTTATCTTGATTTTTTTATTATATTTTCTCTCCCCTGCCCAGCTCAGGAGGGGATGTCAGAGCAGCTTAGGTGGACATTGGCATCCAGACAGGGTCAAGCACCACATTCCCACTTATTCCTGAATTAACAAACATTATTTTTGACACGTCCTTTAGGAAAGCTCCATGTTATAACTCCCTCTGTATATATAGAAATATATCTGTGATGGTGGTACTGGGAAATTCACACTGGGAGCACTGGGACCTCTGAGTTGTCCAACCCAACAGTCCTGACAGGTGAATCCTTGCACAGATATTGATATGAAAGCTAAAAATATTTGAGATGGTCTATGTCAAAATCCATCCAATTCCACCTACCCTGCTCTAAGTCGGTGGACGATCTGGAATGCTGTGAACAGGGGCAACACTCATGGAAGCTCCCAGATAAAATTCTGTATTCTATGGTTGGAGTATAAACCTGTCCAGAAGACACCAAATTAGCATTTAAACCCAAGACCAAATCACTTCCAGATGGCAAAAAATTGGTATTCCACCTATAAATTAGCTGCCAGCTCCATCCGATGTTTTGCATCCCTCTCTGCTAAGTGTATCTGACAAGACAATATATAAAATAAAGTAAAATTAATGTATTCCATAATGTGCTGCCTGCACCTCCCTCTTTTAACAGGAGATAGCCTCCAGGAGTTTGGGTGTGCCCAGGAAAAACAAAGCGAGAAAAATCGTTCATTACTCCATATCAAAAGGGTGTAGGACACCCTTTTTTTTTTTTCTCAGGATGGCAGACACACATATAATGTATAATAATTCCTATTTATTCTTCTCCTGTGGCAGAACAATTCCATCTCATTGGTATCACAAAAGGCAGCAGTGCTTCCATTCCAAGCCTCAGCTTCTCATTTATCTCATTTGGTGGCTGGTGAAGATAATTTCGAGGCAAAGTCGTGCTGGCCAAACTCAGCAGAGACAACTTTCCACCAGGACCCAAAGGCGAAATATTTCCACTGATTTCCACAAGAAACAGCTCTTTATGAGGCCCAGACCGTTCACTTTGCGAGAGCGATGGTGGAAACATTTTTAGTTGCTAAGGATCTCTGCCAGAGCCCGTGATGGACAGGTCCCAGCAGTGTCTATGGTCTGACTTGGCTTCCTTTGGCTGCCACCAGCCCATTTTCATTTGTCTTCATTTGGGTTTGGCTACAGTGCAAAATTCTACATCTTTTCCAAACCTCCTGCATCTCACAGAATAAGCAGACGTTTTCCTCAAATAGACTCTTGTACAAGGAGAAATGTCAGTATGGTTTTAGAAATGAGCCATTAATGTCTTTTCAAGTAAAATCCTCCCATTCTTTTCAATTACACTCCCAATCCATCTCATTTGTTTCTTGCAAACCTTTCTATGAGCTGCTGCTGAGTGAAGAATATCTGGGAAATACACCCTGAGAACCTTCCAGGGCTGCCTGAGTAGAGTTCATGCTCTACTGCAGTTTAATTTTGAGATTTCTTTTTCTATTTTCTGTCCACACAGATCTTGATCAGAAATAACTTTATTTTTCATCACGAACAACAGCCGTCCAACAGCAGAAATATACATTAGATATCATACTGGTAGAATAATAGTGGAAATGTATATTAGACATAATACTAGAAGCAAACCAATGGAGAAATATTCCTGCCTGCAAGATTCAAACAGTTCTGGGAACTGAACACTTGTTAAAAATCAAGATCTAGGAAATGTTAGTTCACATTCACCAAGACAGGACTAACAAGGAAACTGGTGAGGAATGCTTTCCTGGATCTCTAAAAACACTGAAGGAGTCATATCAAAGCTCCAGAAATCTCCACTCCTAGTTCTTAGTGACTATTTTGTATTTTAAAGAGTGGGAAAATCATTCTGCCCAATCACTGCCGGTGCCACCACGAGCGCTTTGCAGCACGTGAGCTCAGTTTTGCCTTTATTTGCAGCTGTTTTGGTGAAACACAAGCCACCATGGGAAGAATCTTTCCTTGCCAAGCCCCAGATCACCCCACAGGGAGCACACCACATCCCGCAAGATCCACCACCCCATTCCCAAGGCTGACTGCGGGGCCGTGGTGTCTCCTGCCTGGTAAATGTCTAAATTACTGGAACAACTTGGAATATCTCAGATGTAGCTGCTCAATTAATCTTCCCAGATTGTCAAACCACCCCGTGGCAGAACAACTTTGGCACCAAATTTGTCGAAGCGACAGGGCTTTGTTTCCAGGAGTCAGGAAGGAGAACACGTTAGCAACAACAAAAGGTGGAATATCAAAGGTTCTCTCGAGTTAGCAGCTTTAAAGCTTTCTCATAAAACTGTCCTGTGACCCTGCAGACAAAATGGTGATGTTTCAATCATGTCATTACCTGAGGCAGATTACAATTTTTTAAATTATTCTTCCCCTCTGCTTTCAAAAGGTTTGTTCTCAAGTGGGAGGAGAAGAGGCTGAATAGTGGAAAGGGCGTGTGCAGCTGTACCATGAAAAGCACATTTCAATACCCATAAATACACCCAAAAGCTTTCTAAACGTTGCAACATCCCAGGCACGGCTGCTCCCGAGCAGAGCATGAAAGGAGAACAACCCTAAATCAGATAAATCCCACAGTAAATCAGGTTCAGGAGAGAGGAGAGGGGAACAGACTCTGCTTTAGTCAAGTGCTGGGAGTCAAAAGCAGGGAGTGGGGTGGGAACCAGTTTTCCTGTTCTGTGCTGGCACGGAGCTGTCCCTGGAGGGCCCTGCTGGCTTTCACCCTGGGTGGGAGGGGGAGACACATCCAAACCCTCCTGTCTCAGCCTCGTTTTCTCCCATTTGTGGTGAAGCTGATTCCTAGTAGCAAGAATGATTCCTGGTCAGACAGGCTGTCCATTTCCATAGAAGTTTTGGGTTCAGGAAACCGGCAGTTTCTCATGAAAAGCACCCCTAAAATCCCCAAGTCAATAAACCTCCAACATCAGTCAGGAAACATTTCTTTTTCTTCTCTCTCTGGCATTGTGATGAACTCCAGCGAGTTCATTTAATTGTCCTTGGGTTTCTCCAGTGATAAAAACCAAGTAATAACAACAATAACATTCACTTACTTCTTTGAGGTCCTGAAGAAAATTCACTCTGCAAATTAACATAATTTTCCTGACATTTTCTGCTATTAAGGTTGGGTTTTTCCTTGCAGAAAGGTTAACTGGGGCTGAAAGCACAAGCTCTGACCCAAACTCAGCAGAACACTGCCCAGGCTGCATCATAGCCCCAAGCTGCACCAGGAGAGGCTCAGGCTGGACATCAGGAGGAATTTCTTCATGGAAAGAGATGTTAAACACTGGAAGGGGCTGCCCAGGAGTCTGGAGGAATCTGGAGGTGTCCAAGGAAGGCCTGGACGGTGGCACTCAGAGCTCTGAGCTGGGTGACAAGGTGGGGATTGGCCACAGGTTGGATTTGATGGGCTTGGAGGTCTTTTCCAACCTCAGGGATTCTGGGATCATTATTTGCTGATTAATAAAGCCTTGTCCACGTCCCAGGGCACTGCCGGGCTCTGACAGATGCCCAGCACGGAGCAAGGAGCACACGGTTCCCTTCAGAGCTTCTCGCAGTTCTCCTGCCCCCAAAATGAGGTGTTTCCAAAGCCTCTCAGTGGGGGGACACCGGGGGCTTTGTCATATCACGAACTTCTTTGTAAAAAGAGCAGAGTGCCCTTTTTGGTAACGTGGCAACACCATCCTTAAACCCACGTGAGGGATGCTGCTGGTCTGCATCACCCCACAGCTGGAAGTGCCACCGAGGCCGGGCTGCGCTCACGCAGGGACAGCAGGGGGAATTATCTACCAGGAGCACACAGCCACGAGCTTTAATAGCTCCCAGCTGTTCTCTGAGGGGCAGAAATTGCTTTATTCCCAGTTTATTGAAGTATAACAGAGGCCTAAATCCTCGACGGTATTAGGAGTTAAGGCAGGTTGAACTCGGCTGCAGTCGGGCACGCACACTCTGGGTGAGCCAAGCAGCACGCAGGCACTCGGAGGAGCAGCAGAAAACCAAATTTTGGCCCTGGTTTTGCCTCTCTTGAGCATGTCTTCTGCTTAGCTAGTGCTTGGTCCTGGGCTTAGGGCTAGGGAACTCCCTAGCCAGCATTCCAGAGGAAAATGCATTTATATTTCTGCACAGAATGTAGAGGAGCAAGGAGGAAATTCCGCTTTTCATCACATTTGGAGTTACCTCCTGAAAGTGTCCTTGGTTTGGGTTATCACAGCACTGGGGAGATGCAGAAGAGCTGGAAGAAGAGCAGGGAGGAAAAACATCAGAGCAAAGAGCTGAGGGGCTGATTCCTGGGCAAGGTGAGCAGGAAGTGAAGGCAAAGGTTATTGGAGCAGCCAAGGAGGTGCAGTCCTGTGCCCCTGACCGTGCCGTGTGCCCAGAGATGGACCTGGGCATCCACTGATCTTCAGAAAGGGGACAGGGTGGCCTTGTTTGCCCAAATGTGATCAACAGATTAATGAAAAAACGGGGAATTGTCTGGGGGAATACAAAGGAATCCACGTTTGGCTGTGATGCCTCAGAGGAGCATTAAACGTTTGCAACTCTGAGATGCCCTCAGGATGCAGATGGGAGAAAGGAGTTTGACGTGAAGTGCCTTGTCCACCTTTATCTCCTGACAGTCTGTGTCGTGCCCTTCCCAGTCCAGGAAGGAGAGAATGAGACAGGATCCCAGGAAACCTCTCTTCAGGGTGGTTACGTTTGAAGTTCAATGGGATTTTTTTTCTTTTCTCTTCTTTTCTCTTTTTTTTTTTTCATTTCTTTTTTCTTTTCCCTCTTGGCGTGTGACTTTTTCATGTTGAACTAAGGGGGTCTAATGAATGGAAAACTGAAATTGGAGGATTTTCATTATTTAAGGAAATTAACCTCATTTAAAGGAAATGAGTGTTCAGAGGCAGAAAGGAAAGTCATAATTTAAATTATATCAGAAGCTGGTTTTCCTTATGTAACATATTATTAAACAGTGGGGAAAAGCTTTCACTAGGCAGCCTCAGGGAGCACTCAGCAACTATAAAGAGGGTTCACATGCATGGCTCTAATATGTTAATAAATTATGCTAATTACAAGCAAGGGATTAGAGAAGGGGAAATCAAATAATGGTGCAGTAACTGGGCCTCTTTCAACTTAATTTGCAACATTGCCTGTCTGGGCTCCTCATGGAGTTATGGAGTTTGTTTGCTCCTTTCAAAGACTCTGAACCCCTCTTTTGTCTGTGGGAAGAGCGGTGGTGTCACCCTCCAGAGACAGAGGGGGAAAAATGAAGTGTGAGATGAGCAAAAGCGAGAATGGGCCCTGTGCCCGAGGAGATTCCGGGGGCTGGGAAGAGCCAGCACAGATCCTGCTGCTTTTGCACGGTGCCAGCCTGGAAACCTGGGTGGAAAATGCTGGAAAATAGAATGGACTGGGTCAGGTTCCTGCCTTCCAGGACCTGTCAGAGCTCCTGAATCCTGTCCGAGCTGCTGGAGGGGACTGCGTGCCCTCAGCTGCCAGCCCTGTCCTGGTGACGTTTTCCCCTTTGCTTCCCAGGGAGAAATTCCCACATTTCACCTGAATGGTTCTTCTCCCCAAGAAGCAACATTTCTTTTCTTATTTGGAATTGGAGCCATTCCTTGCCTGGGGGCTCCTTTATCTCGTTGGGAGAAACACTTTGAGTGACTTCTCAGTGGGTTTTGGATCACTGATGTCAATTTTTTGATGGACGCCTTCCCCTGCTGCTGGAGTTTTTCCCTTTTTTTTATCCTTCATATGAACCTCTCAAGTGGCTTGACAACTCTATTCACCTTTTCCTTTGTGATTCGCAGAAATTTATGACAGGAGGAATTGGAGCAAATTAGAACAAATAAAAATTCGAGTAAAAATGTGTTTGATTTGTAGTTTTGCAGTTAATCCAGGGTGCAGAATGCCATTGTCCATCACATTCTGGCTACAGCTGGATGTCCTTCAGAGAAGGGTGGAGGTCAGAGGGAGAAAAAGCTGAGTGTGCTAAGGAAGGATGGCATTGGTACAGAGATGGGGAAAGCTCTGTCCCTGCAGTGTGCAAAGTGCTCCCCAGCAGCTCAGATCTTACTGGGGAGAGCTAATGGAAATAGACACAAATGAACATTCACAAGCCCCAATTTTCTCATTAAAAAATACAGAGAGTTGAAAAAAATAGACCTAACCCGACTGTGTTTACTGCCTTTAATAAGACACTGCCTTTTACCCTTAGGAAAAGGACAAGTATTCATTTTCATAAATTCCTTTTTAATGGTTTTTTCCTTCTTTTTCCCCTTTCTTTCTTTTTTTTTTTTTCTTCATTCGCTTTTTCTCTTCTTCTCTCTCTTTTTCCCCTCCATCAGCAAGGGGGGTGGTGAAAGAAAACAGAGACAAGCCAGATGCCTTTCAGTGCTTTGATCAGTTCCTCTGCAGACAGCCAGGCTGCCTCCTAGCACCTCTTTAACTACAGCTTGCCAGTAAGAAAATGAGCTGTTTTAACTCTGCAATTACAGTGCCTGCTGAATGCCTGTCATCACAGCAATAGGAACCTGATCTGAACTGTATATCCACTGGAGAGAGAATTACAGCAACCAGGGCACAAAGTTAAATACCCCCTGTGGCGCTGAGACTCATATAAACGAAAAAAGTCCCCATCCCAGGCCTTCTGTGCTGGTGTAAATACATAAAACACTGACAATCCCACTCCGAGCTGCTCAGGAGAGGCAGAGAACTGGGAGTTTTAGGGTGATGCCATCCTGTTTTCTACAGATGTTCTTGGGAAATGATGGCTATGAATGCCTCGAAGAGGCTGGTGAGGGAAGGCAAGGCACAAACGGGGTGAAAAATAAATATCATAAGCAAAGACATGTGGGCGGTGGGTGCTGCTGTGTTCGTGGCACAAACAGAAATGCATCTGCGGAGCCGAGTCAGGAGGCAATTTGCCTTTCAACACCGTCTCTGCCTTGCTCTGCTATCAGCACACAAACGTGGCTGGGCGGGTGCAATGGGCCCTGTCCCTGTTCCGAGGGTGAGGCGTGAAAATCTGGGTGACTCCACAGATATTCCGGGGAATAGGGCTGTGATTTCCTCCTCCCTGGAGGCTCAGCTTTAATCGCCGCATCGGCCTCCCCCCGAGGCACACAGCGACTTGTTTGAACCCCTGAGAATATCGTATAATCCTATTGTGTGCATTCATTTTCGAGCCACCCTCTGTTAAATTATCCAAATCCAAAAAAAAGCACCACCTATTTGCATTCATGGGCATTTAATGCGCTGGCATTTCTTTGGGAAATATGCAAACCAATTGCAGTTTGGGGCTGATCCAATGCATATTCAATCAGGCAGCCCTGAACTAGACCTTTGCGAGGTTTAATTTTTGCAGCTTGTTTCATTTACAGTTCGTTTCATTTACCTGGAAAATAAGTGGGTAGCAGGCACTTCTTCAAGGCTTCTTCCATCACGACAAATGATCTGCCCATCAAGAGAATCTGAGGTTAGAATTATACGGCCTTAACTTGCTTGAATATGTGGGAAAAGATGGATTATAAGCAGACAACTCAAGCCAGAACGTTATTAATTGGTTAATGGCTGTTTTATAGAAGTATTTTCCCATGGATCACGGCCTGTTAGAGGAATAAAATTAGATAACTACTCCTCTAGTGCACAGGATAAAGGCCTAAGAATTCGATCTTATGGGCTTTGTTTCTAATTCTTTCAACATGTATTTTTATTGGGGTGATTTTAATACCTGCATGCTCAGCTTTCCATTCTGAGCCGTGTGTTCCCATCCTCGGCTATCTCAGGGCTGAGTTACGAGCGCTAATTGCCTCCTGTTTTGTTTACAAACATCGGGCCAGTGTTTTCACACCGAAATGGCAGCGCGGGAGTGCCTTGCTCAGCTCCTGGCCACTGCCAGGGGTGGCTGTGAACCACTCTCCAAGGGGCCCTGAGATCCAAAAAACAACAGGACTTTGGGGAGGGCTCTGTTTTATTTGCTCCGGGTGAAGCAGAAATCCCTTTATTAGACCCTGCAGGCCGAGGGAGCTGCAGGAATGGTCAGCGCCAGCCCGTGGGCTCTCAGCAGGGTGAACACATCCCTGGCACTCGCTCCGGAGCCCCTCTGATTGCCCAGGACAGTGCTCAGGGTGCAGATGCATCCCAGAACAACCTTTGGGCACTGCTGTGCCAACCTGCAGTGAGAAAAACTCCTGAGAAATCTGCTTTTTGACTGATTCCCTGGCCCAGCTTTCTCAGCTTGGCTGGCTCCGTGAAAAGCCACATCCTCAACCCCAGTTCCCAAGGGGTGGCACTGAGGGTGCTTAATCCCATCCCTGGTTCAGTTCAGACCTTCAGCTACTTCAGTTCACTCTGGTTTCACCCTGTGCTCACTGGGAGCAGTGCAAAGCCACTTTCCTCATGGTTTCACCCCCACCTCAGGCTGCTCCTTGGCCTGAACCCCACACAGAGCCCCTCTGGAGCAGGGCTGTGGGTTGGGTGCCTCCAGCACATGTTGGATTGCTCGATGCTCTTGTGATCCAGGGGGGTGAGCGGCTTTTCCGAGCTGTTCCCAGGTGCCGGGATGTCTCTCCTCATTTACCTGCGGATATCCACGGCACTGAGGTGTGCTGAGGAGAGCAAGCCCAAGGGAGGGCGGCAGCTCTTGCTGCAGACTCAAGCTCCCTCTGCTGAGGAAAACCAGAAGTTAATCAGCTGTGGTTGAGCCGGACCGGACTCGTTTCGGTGTCAGATTAAGGGACAACGTAAAGCCCTGAATGATTTTCACGGCACAGGAGGAAGGAGAGAGATCCTCTTGTAAAAACCGAGCTCAGTGAAATCTCTCCACAGCCTCGCAGCCTGGCTGCTGTTGGATGTGGGGTTTGGGGCTATTAGTGTAGAACACCACGGGTCCTTTTCTGTGTAATTCTAATGGCAGGGGACTGTGCTCATCATCTGCAAAATCCCCCATTCAAGAGGACAAGTGGCAAGTCACACACGGATTGCTGTCTTGTGGGATAATGCACAGCCTAAATATTTACAAGGCTCTGCTCTCTCTCAAGAAACCACATGTATTTACAGACATTACTGATGGCAAAATTCAGCCAATAATATCTCATCCTTATTTTAGACCATTAAAATGCTGTGGCTGAAGCTGTTTCCTTGCTGAGTTGATGTGTCCTGATGTACTTATCCTGCATATTTCATCCGCTGTGGGGTGCAGAAATGCGATGCAGAGATTTATTCTTCCAATAGCTGCGGGTTATTGTGGACATCTCAGGCAGAATTCATTTGTCCTATCATAAATGTCTGAGAGGGAGACACTAAAAGCTGAATTATTCTCCCTTTGCAGAGGGAGATCTCCACAAAAGGAACTCTGTTTAATATTGCAAAAATGCCTTTTATTTGTGATTAAGAGGATATAGAAGCAGGCACAATTGATCAGGCAGTTTAACTATTAGCCTGCTTGGGAATTTGAAATAGGTCAGAGCAGCTGCTTATGTTGTATGATGTACTTACCTGAAAGCCAATGTTTTCCTAAGAAAGGAATAGCCAAGATATCTATGAAGGCACTGGAGACACTCCTGACTCTCCTGTAATTTTCAGCACTCTTTGTCTAATTATTTATGATGTTTGACTTCTGCATTTAAGTTCTTCAGAGGAATCAGACCTCCAAAAAGATCGAACCTGAAAATAGATGTTTGCACTTCTGTTTTCATTCCATGCTGGTTTTTGGTGAATAATGGATTAGAGAATAGGAAATGCCATTTCTTTGATTGTACTTCAAGTGTAGCCAGGATGGTTTGGATGGTGGAAACAAGGCTCTGAGCATCTGACAGTGTTTCCACGATTGTAACCATGACAGTAATTCTATTTTTCTGATTGCTGTCTGCTTTTGCTGTATAATTTGTACTTTACAGCTTCAAGGCATGATTTCCCTTGCCTGCATGATATGTGAAAATAAAGGAGCATCTCCACTGTCAGGGGGACATGTGAGTGTGCTGTGGGTGTGAATGGAAAGAGAAACACCTCTCAGCAATAACTCAGCACAGAAGAAAATGTTCCATGCACTGACTCCAAATCCACAATTTGTACCTCTCTTTCAGCATCAAGTCATTTTTTGCACTCCAGATTTTGTTTGAAAATAAATAAACATTCCAAATTAACTTGGGGTGTAAGATGCAGCGAGATATTGCCATTGATTTGCAGAGGGCTGGCATTTGGTCTCAATTAGATTCCCCTAAACTCAGCTGCTGCTGTCTCATGGCACATAACCTGTTCTGAATCTAGTCCCTGTGTAGGACAGATTAATTTTTTTTTCCTAGCAGGGGTGCCTGTGGGGAAACCCAAGTCATGTGCTCAAAGAGAAGAAGCCTTAAAAGCACCTACCTGCTGTTGGCCTAGTTCTTAACTCTGCGAGTCTTTCTCCTTTCTTAAGAGCATCAAAAGCCTCTGGATGTAATTAAACCCCGTGTTTCAGTTATGTTCATCCAGCACCACATCACAAACAATATGAAGGGATTAAGGAATCACACAGCAACAATAAATCCACCCTTGTTCAGCAAGGAGTTTACCAGATGGGGCAACTTTCCTTGCAGTGTTGTACAAATTGTTCTGATTGAGTAGCAAAACCACAGGTGTCCTTGTGTGGGGGCCACGGAGAATTGAATTAGGTTAAAAGGATCAGATGAACATTTTATTTTCCCTTGGACCTACCAGGTCCATGTCACTTTGTATGAGATAATCACAGATAGCTCAGTGGTGAGAACAACCGGGAATTTTGACTACACATAGGCCAGTGGAGACTTTCCTTTTGGATCTTGGGTGACTTAACTGTATTCAAGACCACCAAAATTGTGAGCACCCAAAGGGACAAAAGTCATTTACTTGAACAGAGAGGAGGTTAAAGAGTAACTTGAATCTTCACAGAAAGCAGAGGTATAAGGGAAACACTTACGGGCCTGTCTGACCAAAGCATTTTGTAGCTGTTCACAGATGAAGCCCAACAAATGCAGCTGAGAAACAGCCCAGAATCTCCAGTGATACCCTCATGTAGAGATGTGAAGGCCTAAAGCCAGGACAAGGTATTTCTGGAAAGTGGGAATGCTCTTTCTAGTCCAGCTCCATCCTCTAGACCACACAGAAGCTCCTCAGGGTGCAATCCTCCACTTTGTATTGAGCCAGACCAAGAATTCAGATGAGAAATCCAAGCAAGTCCCTTCTCACCTCAACAATCTATGTATTTATTATTCATTTCAGTCAATTGCTTTAATTGTGGGTGCAAGGTTGTACAAATTCATCAAGAGAGGGATAAGTTTGTTTCAGTGCAGCCCTGGGTCTGTGGTGTCCCACGCTGGGTTACAGATGACGAGCAGTGCTCACTTCAGCTGGGAAGTCAAAAAAGCTGAGAAAAGTGGTTTGGATTTCTGGAAAAATGGAGATGCCCTGAGCCTGGAATGTGGAGATGGGCCTGCCAATACTGAATTCTTTTTGGACTTGTCAGGGTTGGGTGGGAAAGGCCAGTCCAGTGGATGTGTGGTGTCTCCTGTGCTCACACCATCCCTCACCAGCAGTGAGCAGCCAGGGAGGGCTCCAAGGTCCTGTGTGGTGCAGCTTTAAAGGCTCCATCACCAGCCTGCTGAGAGAGAAACCATGGGCTGTGATTGACACCTGCAAACAGCATGGTTTGAAGTCAAACACCTTTTGGAACACCACGGTCTTGTGACATTTAATATAATAATGTTTCACTTTGCTGGCTGCCTCGCTTTCGTCTTGAACAACTCTCTTTCCCCTGCCCCCAAACGGAGCTCATAAAGAATAATTTAAAGATGGTGTTTGCTGGGAGAATGCTTTGTTGGTTCTCATTCAGAAAAAAGTGCTCTGCAAGGTACCAGCTGTAGTTCTGTGGAAGGATCTCAAATCTCACGTGCCATTATTCCCCTGGTGTGTCCCGATGGTCCCCTCTCCTCCTGCATCTGCTCCCCTTTGCTGTGGCTTTCTGAGCTGTTTTGCACAGCATTTCTCTCTGCCCGTGCACTGTGCTGCTCTCTTGCAAACCACGCTGCTCTTTTGGCTGTCAGCAGCTGAGTTCATCAGCTGGCAGAGCAGAAGGACCTGGCAAACCTGTGAGATCTCCTCGTCCAGCTGCTGCCAAACATTTGTCAAAGGACTCAGAGCTGGGGGCACCACCCTTGGCTGACCCAGAGCATCTCCCCAGACTCAGAAACAAATTCACACAGATCACGATCAAGCTGCCTCCTAATGTTTCCTTGGATAAATGAAATAATTCCCTTTAATCACATACTCTGCAGTGCTTTCATTTTATAGGTCATTTCCTTCCCAGCAACTTTGCAATGGGTCAGTCTTCTTCTAGAAATAGGGGGTGTTTTGGCCCAAAATCTGCAAGGGTTTCCTCTAAAGGAACCCCCATCACATAGTGGTCAGAAGTCTCCAAGGACAAGCCATTCCCTGGGGTTTTGCCACGATGCAGGGGAGGAGCAAAGAAAAAGAGCTGAGAACACTGAATGGACATTAGAAAAAGGTGCAGCAGCAACAGCCAAGGGAGAGGACAAGGATCATTGTGGAGAAGCACTCAGTGGTTTGTGTTCTTCAGCTTTTACAGGGTTTTCATGTGTCTCTTGCTTTTATCACTAAACTGGGCCATCACAATGTCCTTTCTTTCACTTGGCCCCCAAAACTGTTGCCCAATGTTGTGGCCAAAGGGATAATATTAAAAAGGGGCTTGACACATCAGCAACACAGGTTTATGCCTTGTTTTATTTTTCCTGGCGCTGGGCCTATGTGTGGATTTGCATCTGGATCAGCCTCTGTGTGAGCTGCCAGTCCTGCAGGCCCCCTGGGAGCCATGGCCTGGACCAACCTGTCCAAGGAGGTGCTGGTCTCTGAGCTGGATTAATGCCTGGCTCCCTCTGATTGCTCCAGTGAGTCACTGTCACCCTTGGCTTGGACTGCTGGGTCCAAGGGCCTTGGTCTTGCCTGAGCCTTGCCTGCTCCTTGCGTGGCACACAGCACTTGTGGGATTCCTGAGCATCGCTCTGGTTTCCAGTCTCCTCATTCTCTTCCCTTTTTGACTGGAGAAGCCTTTGGCTCCCATTCCTGATCTCTGTTTTCCCCCGTCACTCTCTCCCTCCTCCAGGCTGACCCCAGGCTTAGCCCTAACCACTGACCACAGGTGTCCAGCCTCCCTGAAGGTCCCATAACTAAAAAAGGATAGGGAACTGCACTAAGATCTCTCCTGCAATGAGTAAAGTCTTGTGAAAATACTCCTCTCACAGGATGTGTGAACATCTCTTTTCCTACAGATGGTGCTTCCCACAGGATTGGATACCAGATCCCAGCCCATTCCACAGCTTCAAGGTCCTTGGGAGTTCTCTTTCAGACCATTCTAAAAGTAAAGAACGAGCAGAAATATGTGCCTGGATATGCAAAAAAAACCTCTGAAGGTAAAGACAGGTGTGGATTTATAGGAAAGAGGGTCTGAGAGGTCAGAGAGCTCCACCATTCCCACTGAAGCTGCACTCAGGCCTGGAGATGAACACAGCCCTCCCCAAAGTGGCTGACATTTCATTGATATTTCATTAGAGTGTTTAATTTGGTCCATTTCTCTTGTTCCTGCTGAGCAGAGACTTCTCCACCAGCCCCACACCATTTCCTCGTGACCCATTAAAAGCCTCGTGCTCAGAACCAGCGTTTTGCTGACGACTCTGCAGTCACTGGGGCACTAATTACCCCCTCCCCTCCCAGTGTTTGATGCCATGAAACTCACAGGAGCATCATTACTTTGAGGATTAACACATCCAGAGAAGCTCCCCTCCCTCTGGGGATGTACCTGGGGAGGGTGGGCCCTGAGCTCACGGCCTCTGGAAGAAGCAGGAGCACCCCACGAGCAGCTCTACCCCTTGTTTGGGGCAAAAAGGGTTGGGGGCAGCTGAAGTTGTGTTTAGGAGCAAGTTTAGGCCCAACTAAACGCTTTGATTATAAACTGAGCTTTTTCCTCAGCTGAACCTTTGGGTCCTTTTGGTCTGTGTTTGAATTATTTTTCCCCTGCCTTTTTTTCCTCGCTGTTCCATTCATCTGGGCCCTGCCATCCTACAAACTGTCCCTCTCGCTCTTCGCCCCTGGTCCCCACAGAAAAGTTTCATTTTGTGACCCCACAGCACAGTAGGAGCTATTTTGGAACAGATAATTTACAAAGAAAGATGCCTTCACCTCAAATCCACGTGGAACTTTTGCCCACCTGGAAAATCAAAGAGATTGCGAGTGTGCCAGTGCAAGGATGGGGAGAAAATCCAAAGCTGGGCCTCAATCCACTTTCCAGACAACCCCAGAAATGAATACTGAGGTTGATTCCCACTGAACTAAGGTGTGGTGGCAGGCCAGGCTAAAGTTATCTCAGCTGCTGTCTCCAGGTTGTCCTGAGAGAGCTTCTGCTGGAGTTTGGGTGAGTTTGGCCGCATGATCTTTCCGGACTCAACAGGTTTTCTTTCCTGATCATGAAATCCATGCTGGAAAAAGAAAACAAATCTAAAACCTGAATATTCTGTGGCCACTCATGCGAGTACAATCTGCGTGGAGTTGTACCGACCCTTGTCTCACAGACCCAGATCCCATCTGCAGATGATTCCCACACTTCTGTCACGTCTGGGACAACGACCAGAAAAGAGATTGAACTTTCAGCACATACTGGCAGCACGCTGATGAAACACAATTCGCCTCCTTTTTTTTTATTTTTCCCCTCCATCTGTCTTGCAGACTACAGGGAATAATTAGAAGATAATCTCCCTCAATTCCACAATATATAAAGCAATAAAGCAGATGCCAGGACGGAACGACGGCTGGAGCCAAGTTACACCACCTAATCTCTTTCAAAAGCTGTGATTTTGCTCGAATGTTGCAAAACCAGGGAGATTAGGCTTAGGATGCAATGCAGGAGACTGGGACAAAGGAGCCATATCAGCTTTCTCCATATACATTTGGAAGGATCTGGAAGCTTGGCTTTCAAATGGCAGCTTGGGAACAGATCAACTGGGGACATGGGAATCTTCAGCGTAATTAACACGCTTATGACATTTTTAATTAGCACATTTCTGTAGGACTTTTACTCCAGTGTTTTCACAAAGGCTGTGGGGTTTAGGCCCAACAGAAGCCCAAGGAGGGGGAAGGATTTGGCTGAAGTCAATAAAAAGCAGCTGGTGCTGAGTGTGTTCCTTCTCTTCTGGACCACTGCTTCTCTGGCATGTGAGGCACCGACTGGCCGTGGGTGTAACTTGTCTGTCTGGATAATTGTTTGATAATAAATAACAGATCAAAGGGAGATATTTCTCTGGGTGCTCAGAGTCTCTGCGAGGGCATTAGTGGCAGGAGGTAAACTCAGAGAGGGTATAAACAGTTGCAATATTAAAAAACAACCAACCAAAAAAACCACCCCAAAATAAAACCTCAGAAGGTGACAGGCTGAGAAAACTGGATTTATGCAGGCAATTCACATTCAAATGCAATTTTATCTTCTGCAGTGCTGTGGAGGTGGTGAGATTGCCCAGCTCTGCTAATCGGGCTTGCATGGCATCTTACACACTTAGAGTCTATTCCTTAGGCAGCGCCGCATAATAAGTGTCTAATTATTATTATGATTACACTTGGCATTTTTAATAACAGCAGTAATTGGGTGATGTTGACGGCCTCATTTTAAGATTCTGGATTTGGCCTGGAGCTGCAGTCATTAAGGGCTGGCTGAGGAAAGAATAACGTATCACGAAATGCATTTCACGTCGCAGATCGCTGCCAGGCTGCAGGGGGAATGCTGACGGTGTCCTCGGAGCTGGGAGGGGTCTGTGCCTTCTGACAGATTCCTAAGGCCTGGGTGACGCAGGGAGGTTTCTCATGGAAGCACGCTCAGGTCACTGGGAAAAGCTCATTAAAGTGGATTTCACTTTGATCAGCTCCTGACAACCACATCGCGGCGATAAGATCAAATGAAACTCTGCTGCATCATAATGTGTTTTAAACCGGAGAAGGGCGTGGGTGAGTATTACAGAGCAACGTGACCTAATGGTTTAAGGCCTGGCCTAGGCCTTGCAAGGCGCAGCTCTAAGTCCCAGGAATCAGGCTGGGTATCCAAACAAGACACGGAGGCTGCGATTTTGGCAGGGGATTTTAGCAGATGCAAAGGTTGCCCTCAGAAAAGCACACACACGAGCAGTTGGCTGGAGGCAGATGGGATGGAAGTGGTACTTTGGGGTAAGCATATGCTTTACACGCTCGGGGAATGGGAACAGGTTGCCAAACCGAAGCCTAAGAAAGGAGCTGCGGTGGCTCTCTAATCCTAGAAGATTTTTAGTGAAATAAAGAGGAGACTGCTCTTCTGTCTCTCCTTGTCTCTTGCAGTTTGGCACTCACATCTCCCAGTGACTTCTGAAGTTTCACAAATGTAACAGAGGTGCAAAAATCCGAGGGAGAGATGACTACCTATTTGGGAGGTAAAAATCCATGTCTAAGAAAAAGAAGAAAAGGGAGAAGGAGAAGGGGAAGGAGGAGAAGGAGAAGGAGAAGGAGAAGGAGAAGGAGAAGGAGAAGGAGAAGGAGAAGGAGAAGGAGAAGGAGAAGGAGAAGGAGAAGGAGAAGGAGAAGGAGAAGGAGAAGGAGAAGGAGAAGGAGAAGGAGAAGGAGAAGGAGAAGGAGAAGGAGAAGGAGAAGGAGAAGGAGAAGGAGAAGGAGAAGGAGAAGGAGAAGGAGAAGGAGAAGGAGAAGGAGAAGGAGAAGGAGAAGGAGAAGGAGAAGGAGAAGGAGAAGGAGAAGGAGAAGGANAAACAAACAAAAAAAACAAACAAAAAGAGAAAAACCCAGACTGGACTCCCACATCTCCAAAACTGCTTTTGGAATATATCAGGAGGCAACAGGGGGAAGGAGCATCCTCAGGCAGTGTCACCCAGGAGTCTCCGAGTGTTTAGGGATGCAGCAGCACTGAACACACGCTGAGGCACAAGCTAAAATTGGGCCAGCGTTAATGAGAGGCCAAAATCCCACCTGCTTGGAAGCACCAGTGCTGCGGGGTGTGCTCCTGAGCTCCAGCCCATAACTATTGTCAAGCCCAGATGTCTCCATCCTCCAGCAAATTCCCTTACTTAGGAAAAATTCCACCAGAGGCCACTGTTGTTAAATAGATGTGGGAATTTTAGCCTGTGCAATGCTAAAAAAAAAAAAAAAAAAAAAAATCCATTCCTTGAGGTTTCAGGGCTTTCTTTCCCCACCTGCTCATTTTAAGAAACCAGGTAGATTGTTTCTGAAATCCACGTGTATTTCTCCCTCTTTTCCACAAGCCAGCAGATAACGATCAGGATTTGTCAGGAAGCACAGCACGCACTGGAAAAGCACTGTCTTTGGCACAGCAACTTGCAGAAAATACAGAGAGATGTAAATATAATTAAATAAAGGAGGATAACAGGCAATTGATGCTTGGTTTTCCCACTAATTCAGCAACTCTTATTTGAACAGAATATCTAAAATCAGAAGGTGTCATACACTGCATAATGTTAGTAAAAAACAGCTCTTTTATTCCTCATCTCCATGATTCAGTCATCTTGGGCATTAAAGCAAAATCTCATAATAATTTGCTTTTGTAAACATCCTGGAGCCTACGGGATTATTTGTGGTATAGAAATACCATTAAAATAAAAACACCTTCATCAAAATTCATTCATTTTCACCTTTATGGAGAGTAATCTTCCAGGGGTGACCGGGGGCTTGCAGTTTGTCTATTAAAATTCACACCTTAAAATGAATGTCATTCACATGGACCTGCTCAGCCTGATTAGGTACCAGGACCTGAGGAAACAAGGTGTCAAGGAGATACTTAACTCTTGACTAAAAAGAATATTTTTGCCAGAAGAGTGGGACTGCCACGGGGTTTGCCCAAGCATGAATTTGAGCCTGGAAATGGGCATGGAGAGAGGAGATTTTTCTCCCTAACATGAAACAGTTCTGGGGCAAGCAGGAGCTTATTCTTCTGGAAATACTTAGGATCACAAAAAGCAATATCAGTGGTTAGTTCTACAGCCTAAAAGCAAGTTATTGTTGTTTTCTCCACCTGTTTTAAATCTGAAGCCTTCTGATGACAATTTAGACACCAAGATTTATTTAAAGAAGCAAGCTGGGTTTGCTCTGGGGTATTAAACAAAGCTCTAGAAATGCAGATGGAGAGCTGCGAGTTTGGAAGGGAGCGATTTAATTTAACACAGAGCCTGATAAAGATGTAGAGCCTGTGTGTTTCCATAAGCCAGCAAATTGATATTGACTGGTCTAACACATCAAGGACCTTGGAATTCTCCAGGATGCAGAATGTTTAATGCTGCAAAGAGCTGGCAGCTCCTTTGCCATCCTAACAAACGGCCTCGGACAATCTGATGGAACAGTTTGCATTGCAGGGCTCAATTTCCCATCTGCTGCTGATGAAATCTCTCTCTCCAACTGCTTCCCTGCTATTTGACTCAGGATTTTGCTCCTTAGCCAGGCAGCAGTTTCTCTCCAGTCATCAACAAGCATTTTAATTAACAAAATAAAATCCAAAATGTGAATCGAATTTTTGTCGGCACCTCCAACTCGTGCCCGAGCCCGAGATCCCGGCCAGGGGTGCAGAGCAGCACTAGAGGGCATTCGAGGCACACAGGCAGCACCAAATATTCCCTCTCCACAGTTCTGGGGTGGTTTTTTCCTGAGAAAAGGTGAACAAGTGAGCAGTGATGTCTGTCTCTGCCCGGTCTCTGCACGGACAACCAGCGGGGCGGGCAGGTGGGATGGTGGCACTGCTGCCACCAAATGCTTCATCTCCCTCCTTCCTGCGAATAAAGCAGGGGGAGCAGTGGCCTTTCTCATGCAGAAAATCAGAGAAATGAGGGTTTTTTTAGAGGATTTGCGGCTTGAGGACAGAGACAAACTCCCAGTCTGTGCCTGGGTGGATTTATCCCAGTGGTTGGTGCTGCTGGGAGCTGTAGCTGCCCCATCCCAGCCTGGTGTGATGGTTTGGGGGGTCAGACCTTGCCCTCCCCATCCCATCAACTGCAGCCACCCTGTCCAAGGGGTTCCTCAGCAGGGCTGGCTCCAGACACTGCTGCACTAATAAAGATGAATTAGTAATAATAATAATAATAATAATAATAATAATAATAGCAATCAGTACATGATCTTCAGGCCCTCCAATGTATGAATCTCTGATGAGATCTGCATTGTAGTAAATCCTCCTGTAATATTCTCAGGGCCACCTTATTTAAATATTTGCTTAGTGCAGCAGATAACCCTCGTAAAATGGAGTGCTCTGTCAGGAGGAAATAAATGTAATTTCCCCCTCCTCCAGCCACGCAGCTGCCTGGGCTCCAGCACATGCTTTGAGCACAGAAAGTGCTGTGCAGCATTTAGAATTTCTGCATATATTTTGGGTTGAAGCTCAGCCCTGTGGCTGTGAATTCACAGCATCTTCCCCCAGTGCACACACACACACAGACACACACACACACACAGACACACGCAAACACAGCTCTTATCTGCATCACATCTGCCTGTCAGAGAGTTTTCTTTCTCTGGTGATTGTAGAGAATCCTCCTCTGTTTGGCTCTGCCCAGAATTAAAAGAGGGGCTCTTTGCATTCCCTGGAGCGCTTGTTCTGTGCCAGTGTTCCAGTCGGTCCCATCCCCGACAAGCATTTGGGAGGGAACGGCACACTGGAATTCAAAATGCCTGAATATTAATGGAGTTGTGGTGCAATCTGAGAAAGAAGCAGCCAGCCCCAGCACAGATCAGTGCTGCTCACCTGGTGAGAACTGAGCCCTGCAGCCCGAAATGTGTGAGACCTCCTGCAGCTACAGACTCGCTCAAGAGCAAGAATTTAAGAAAACCACTCTGAGGAAAGAGGTTTCACTCTGCTCCAGCACAAGCCAGGGTGGCAGCCACCTGCCTTGCTCCAGGGAATAGTTCCTACAGCCAGAGCTGAGCCAGCACACAGATTTTTCTGTTCATTTCTTACAGTTCTATTGGCAGTTGGTTTGATCTTTCTATATATCCTGGGATCTAATGCATGGTGGCATTTGTGGCTGAGTTATCCAGTGCACAGGGCTCATACAGATGGCCCAGAACTCCCAGAAATTCCTTGAGCTGATCAGATTTGTAGTTCTTTAATGATCACTTGGTGGATCATGCTGAGCATGAGGCCTGTCCCTCATGCAAAGTGTGCATTTTCTGCATTGATTAATGTGGTTCAAGGCCCTTGGTACAGATACCTCATCTCTCTGCTCGCAGATCTCCTCCTGCAAGAAGTTCTACCCTTCTCCTGAAATAAGATTTAATGCTTGAATTGCATGACCTACAAATCAAGCTAAACACGACGCATTTCCAAGTCTGAAGAATCTCATGTCAGCTGAGTATTATTTTCAGGGTCCGTGTGAAGGAATTGGTGACCAGCACTCTGAAAATAATCGCATTTCCCGTTACACTGGACTAGGAGCACACTTCCAGTCAATTACCATGTCCCAGCTGAGCAGTGGAAATCTGGAGTAATGAGCAGTGCCTCTTAGAACCAGACCACCTCCCTCACCTGTGATGATCTGGTCGTGTCCTAAAGCACCTAATTTAAAAGTTATTAGGGCCCCACGTGGAATCTAATGCACTGGACATGCTACAGCAAACAAAAATCCCATATTCCTTTACGGCTTCCAACTTGATGCCTTTGCTCATCCATCTGCCTGAACTTCCTTGCTCTCCCCACCAATCCAAAGCCTCATTCTGCTGGGCTGGGGCTGAGGGCACCGTGCTGGAGCTGCCTTTGCAGGGCGGCCTGAGCATCTCTGACGAGCTCCTCTGCCACTTCCCCCAGGAGAACCAGGCATTAATCCCAGTGCAGCAGCCACGTTCCAATCCAGGTCATTACCAGCAGTTTGATTTCCCCCGGTGGCTTCATTTGGGCAGGGTGTTCATCACCCTCCTCTGAGCTGGTTATGCTGCACGTCGGTGACAGAGGTTTCTCCCCACGTTTGGCTGCTTGGCGGTGACAAAAAAGCTTCTGCAGGACAGACAGACAGACTTTGCAGGAATCTTGGGCATCCCCTGGCACTGTGCACGGGGGAGGGAACTGCTCCTGCACAGACAGAGCAGCCCATCCCCTGTCACACCGTGTCTGCACCGTGAGCTACACTACAGCATCCTGTGAGTGCTGGGGACACACGACACCCCATGGGGTGTCCCTTGGAGGGTCTGTCCCACCCAGCTGCCGTGTTTGTGAGGGTCAGGACCCTCCCCGCTGCCCACACCCCTTCCCGAGGCCTTCCTGCCAGCGCCTCTGGCCCCGGGAGATGCCGGGTGAGCCCTAAAGCTGTTTTTAATCACCGCGTGTATTTCTGGAAGCTGAGTGGAATCCTTTGCCCTGCTGAACCTCGTGTCCTATTTCCTACAAACTGTTTCTCCAGCAGCAGCAGCAGCCACCTTTTGGCTCTGCCTGCTTAAGCAACCTGCAATTTATGAGGTTTTCTGGTGCTTCAGGTAAAGAATACGGGAAAGCAAAGGGAGCTGCCATCCCCTCTGAACCACGAGCCCCCAAAGAGAACTCCCTCAACTGTTTGTTGTGGGCAGGCTCATAAATAATGCAGAGTGTTGCACTGGAGACAGAGACAAGAGTTTTTTGGAGAGGTTTTTATTGCCACCATGAAACACAGGAGGCTGTTCTGCCTTAGCTGGTGCGTGGTGCTGTTGGCACAAGGTGTAATTAGGGGTGAAGCACAAAAGGATGGAGAGCCAGTTCCAGCCCCTCCCACCTCCCTGCCCTGCAATGTCTCATTTATTCCACGTGCTTTTTCACAAAGCCGTGAGTTTCCAGGAGATTCACTTTAGGAAGAAGAATTTGACCTTGATCAAGACAGAAACCTTCATTCTTATTCTTCCTGATCCGAAGCAAATTGAATCCCTCTGTCTGAGCTCACCTATTATTTGGGCTCCTGGATGCCTGGGAGTCTGAAGTCAAATGGGATGCAATTATCCCACTCAGGAATGTTTCGCTGCTCTGAGCTGATGAGTCTGTTGAGGGACCTGATTATTCCTACATAACTCACACAGCTCTTCCTGCACAACTTTATCAGGCTGCTCAAAAATATCCCCCGTTTTCGAGGCTGCATAAAGCAGACAAAGGCAAATATTCCACGGTTGCTTCTTCTAAGATTGCACCTTGGACAGAAATCAAAAAAAGCCCAGGACACACGTGTTAACCATTCCTTGGAGATTCTGTCAGTGCCAATGCCCAAGACTACAATCGGTGGGAAATCCTGGCATGCACAGCTTGTTCATAGCAAGATTTTAGGGTTTCTTCCTCAAAGCAGCAGCACCACTGCAACCAAAGGTCACCAGATAGAAAAGGGAGAAATGATGTTCAGAGGGAACAGCTGCAGAGATAATTTTTAGAAACAACTTAGAATTTATGGAATCACAAAGTGGAAGGAACCTTCAGGATCATCTCATTCCACCCCCTGCCATGGGCAGGGACACCTTCCACTACCCCAGGTTGCTCCAAGCCCTGTCCAACCTGGCCTTGGCTGCTGCTTTGTCCCTGTGGCTTTTCCTGGTCCAAGCTGTCGGTTCCCACACGAGAAACTCAGAGTTTTCCTGATTATTTTAACTTACACCCCTTGAGAAATTGCTGGAAGTCTCTTTTTGATGAAGTTTTGGATCCTGCTGTGGTGCCTTCAAGAATTGTTTTTAGGAAGAAAACAGGGGCACGCCTGGGCAAAGGAATTCTTTCTGCCGTGGAAAATATCCCATGAAAATAGGTTTCCAACAGAAAACGAGAAACATTGTGGCATTTTTCTCTTTGGCTGAGAAATGTGAAATATGAAATCATATTCTGTGGAGAAATACGGGGTCGTGTTTCCCACACCAGCACAGAAATGTCGCATGAGGCTGAGGCATTGCCACAGCTGTGCAATTTACACTTGGAAAAGAACATTTCATGTGCTCCTAGACCTGCTGCGAGATCAGTGCTGGGTTTTGTCCTTGAAGGACTTGGTGTGGCTTTGCAGGAGGGCGAGGGGTGATGGAATCTTGCTGATCAAGGCTGCCCAACACGAACGTGTCCTGCTTGGGCACGATCCTGTCCCAGCACACCCAGTCTGCATCTCCAGGAGATGTCCTGAAGGATGCACTGCTGAGTGTTTCCATCTGCTGGCATGGAAAGGCTGGATCAGGACAAGCAGTCTGGTTTTGTAACTGGTTTTATGCGTTGTCTTGAGCCATTATTTGTGTCCAGAGTTACAAAACAAAGACACTTCTGTCCCGTCTGATTTCTACAATGGAGAGGGGTTAACTTCAGGGTGGAGATGCAGTGGAGATGGCGGGGTTTGAGCACAGCTGCTTCTTGCTCAAGAAAGGACAATGCTCAATTCAAACATCCTCAGTCCTGGCTGGATGTGTGCTGCAGTGGGCTCCAGAGTCACAGCCCCACTCAGGGATCTCAGGAGACTCAGAAAAGAGTTTACACCTTCTTTTTCCCACCATCATTCCCTGATTTTTATCTCTTTTTTCCCTCTTTTTTTCTTTTTTTTTTTCTTTTTTCCACCGTGCTGAATGTGGGAAAGAACTGCTTGGCTAAATGAGAAATGCCCCTTTTCCAGCAGAGGAAACTGGAACAGCCTAACGATGCAGGATGAAAGAGCAGCATCAGCATCAAACAAAACACGGGCCTTTCTTACCCTCAGTTCCTTTGGGAAGTCACTCCCCAGGGCCAGCACAGAGAGACTTCACGGCCTATTTCTGGTGCCAGTAGATGAACACCCCAAGAGCTGACACCATTTGCACTCTGGAAGGCAAATTTTGCTGTTCAGAAGCGCAGAAGGAGTAAAAATGACTGTGTCTGAGCCAGCTGTGTTGGTGAAGTCAAACCCTGGCTCACAGGTATCTTGTAGCAGCACTCACTTTGAAGTGTTTTCCCAGCAGAGCTGCTTCTCCAACCCATCCTGCTGTGCTCAGGGTGAATAAGGAAAGGAGAATTGCTGCTCCTTGTGCTTGGGAATGGGCTTTGACGTTGCCTGGCCGCACCATTAAAGGCGCTCCTGGTGAGTTGTGGTGCTGGTGGAAGCCGCTGATCACGTCAGCCCCTTTCTGGCTGTCCCTCTGAAGGACGGGTTCGTCTCCTCCCGCGGGATCGCAGAGCTGTGGAGCGCAGTCGGGGCAGGAGGAACTGCCCACCTCAGAGGCTGCACGTCCCCATCCCACGTTCTGCCCGTGCCTCATTGCGCTGATTAACGTCTGTCACCAGGACATACGGAGGAGCAGCTACGCCAGCCCTCTTAGATCATCACTCGGAGATCAGAAGTGAGTGAAAAACTGCAAAGCGTGCCCCATAAATATTCATTGGAGTCGTTTACTCTGAAGACAGCCAGGCATCGTGGCTGGTGGTGCTGGATCGATTTTCTCCCACAGATATCGAGATTAAAACTGCTCCCTGAACCAGGCAAGGGATTTCTTTTAGAGAGGAAGTTCGTGTGGAGGCAATCAGCCCTGTCTCTGATGAACTGAGCCTTTCAGGAAATGCTGAATCACAAACCCAAAGGTGTTCCTGGAGATCTGCTTGATTTTATACATTTATTTTCCTTTGGAGCATTACTCATACCCACTTTGGAGTGTCTTATCACACCTGGGGGAGACACACACTTAGAAAAAGCTGGAAGCAGGGAGGGTTGGTCATTAGCTTAGGATTTGGGAGAGGATTGAGGTGAAATCAGGTCTTTGAATGATTCAGTGATTGGGGCAAGGAGTTGAACAGGAATCCATCCTTGTTCGGGAAATGACTTTAACAAAACAAAATTCTCATTTTTTCCAGCTCTGTTCTCTACATCTATTCTAAGCTCAGACACATCCTTAATAAATTAATTATAATTAATAATTCTAGAGACAATAGAAAGACTAAAAAGCCACTCTGGTGATGTAAACTGGACACGTACAGCAGTTTACTCTGTGATCTCACTCCCCACGCAGTAGCTGCCCTATCCAAAATTCCTTTTCGTGCAGGCAACAACAGGGCATAACCCGGGAACAAGGCAGTGAAAACAGTGAAAATACCCAAGGACCCCACAGGATTTTTAACAAGCTGTAACCATTCAATATTTTATTTTTCCAGAATCACCTGTAACTCTGGCTGGAGAGGGGATTGAGCACGGGGCTGGATGTGCACCCCTAGGCTCAGTGAGAGGGTTGGGTGGGTGGCACGAGGGCACAGGGGGACAGGGACAGCTCTGAGAGTCAGAGCAGGCACCTCTCACCATCTGCTGGTGCTGTCCCTGCCCCCACCAGGGCTCCCTTCCCCTCCCAGCCCAGCGTCTGTTGTCACCCACCCGCCGGGTGACAGCCGAACTGTGCTTGACAGCAGGGACGTCTTTTCCCCCACCTCCTCCACGAGCCCTTCCCTTTGTCCTCTCTTCAGCAGTTCTGGCTCCTGCCAGCAGATTACGCTGCCAATTTCGTGTGGAAAGGGAATTAGAAAAGCACCGGCGTTCCTCACACGAGCAGAGCCACGGCTTGAATGGGAGCATTAATTCAGATTAAAACGGAATCACTCAACAATTCATCCTTTTTGCAGTGCGTGTGTGTGTGTGTGTGTGTGCTTTGGGTATGAAAGGGATGTTGTTGTCTCAGGGCTCTGATGTGACCTACCTGATTAATGGAGTGACACAGCCTGCCAATATCATTCCTACAACTCAATCAGTGTCACCTGCAGGTCCCCAAGGAGAGGGAGCATGCTCCAGAAACTCTAAGGAAGCAAAGCTGGTTTCCAGGCTCTGCCTCTCAACTCTGTGACAGCTCAGCCCGGCTCTCAAACTCGCTGTTCCTCAAGCAAGCTCTGCTTCCTGAGCTCCAGGAACATCCTGGAGCATCCCCATCCCAGAAAACCAACAAGTGAAGGGCAGGTTTTGAGTTGTCTTCAGAGAAGTTGCCTTTCCCACTCTCACATCACCTCCAGCTCCCGCTGGTTTCCCTCCATGAAGCAGAACTACTGTGAAAGCCATGGAAAGCAATTAAAAGGTTTAATTTCTAAAGCTTTATGTGATCCTGGTGTAGAAAAAAATTAAAAGAAAAGCCATATGGAAAGAACAGCTGCCAAGTAAAATCTCACCCTGAACGCAGAATATACGAAATTTCCTGGCGTGGGCGAAAATGAAGTGTCAGAGGTTGGAGTTTAGAAAGGCCAGAAGGGAGCAACCATTAAAAAAGCAGAAAAAAATTCTCTTTCTAAATTCTTTTAGAGGGTGGCTGGTGGTGAGGGCAGAAGTGCTCTCAGGTTCCCGAGGTCCAAGTGACCTGCAGCCCCATGGAATGAGAAACAGCCCCACAGTGTCCTCTCCAAGCATGTGCCAGTGCCACCCAGCCAGGAGCAAAACCTGAAAGAAACAGCGAAGCCAGGCCTTCAAACTGGTTGCTCAGAATGACAGAATCCCAACACAAGCTCAGGACTCGCTTCAGATTTTCTGTTCCAAAACGCTGCATTTCCTTTGCTTGTTCCACTGGCACCCCACAGAGTCCCACCAAAGTCAGCAGCAACAACAGAAGAATTACACTCAGTGTGCCAGGTTCGTTTCAGAAAGCAGCATAATTAGAAATAAATTAAATGAGATCAGCTGGGGGGGCATTTCATGTTTTCCATGCGTCATGAAGGAGAGCAATCACATGGTCCTGCAGGCAGCAGGGTGATAAGGAGACAAGGACACAACCAGAAAAGGCAGTACCCAGAGGAAACAACAGAAAATCCATCTGTTTGCTGCCTGTTGGAGTCCACCTGGCAGATTGGTTTCTGTAATGTGAGGTTTAGCTTCTTTCTGCCGAGTAAATAAAGTTTCTCTAGCAGAGTTCCAGCTGCAGTCGGGGCAGCACGAGGTCCCCTCTGCCTCTTTCTGACCTTTGCTCTTTCCAGATGCTCAAGGACAGGTTAAATGAAGGCTGATCCGTTCCCCAGTCCACCTTCCCAGCTTTCTGAGGCTGTACCCATCCAAGGATTTACCATTTATCCACAGAACACTTGCCCTGCACTAATTTATCTCCTGATTTTTAGCGTGGCTGAATGCGGCACCCACAAAATCCTGCAGCGATGAGTTCTGCACTTCAGAGATGTCCTGTGCCAGGGAAAAAAATTGCCTTCCATTTGTTTCAAAATATTTTGGGCCTGTTTTGTGGGAGGCCTGCAGCTTCCTACATAATGAGAAGGAAAGAAGCCTCATTCCTTGTTCAGCCCCTCGATGAGGGAGCTGTTTTGGGCTTTCAGACCTCGTCACTGCCTCTCTGTGTGTGCTTTTTCCTGTTCCCCTCCATCTCAGGGGAACCCGAGCTATGCACAGCTTTCAAGGAGCCCGAACAGTGCTTAATTACATTTCCTGGTATGTTCTCTTGCCTAATAATTTCTAAAATTCTCTCTACCTTCTGACTCATTCCCACCGAGCCTTGAGCTAATGTTTCCATAGTGCTGTTCAAAGCAAGCCCCAAATCCCTCCCCTGAATGCTAATAGCTAATCTACAACTCATCACTGTGGAGGTTATAATTAATGTTGTTTTTTTCACAGTGGTCATTATCCCGCATTTCTTAATATGTGAATTTCATCTGCTGTTTTATCACCCACTCTCTCACAACCACGAGAAGCTTCTGCAGGTCCTTCATTTCAGCTTTTTCTGCCCTGAACAAACTCATTTCACCAGGAAATGGAATTGCCCCAGATCTTTGCGTGGTTCTTGTGAAGCCTGACTGACAGAGCCTCAGGCACAGGGCAACCTCCCTGCAGGGCGAGACCTGAGCTTTTACCCCCTAAATCACTAAAGAACTTTCTCTCTTATCCCTTCAGCTTATTTTTCTTAAGAACCTTTAGGGGAGAGAACTTGTTAAAGGCTCGTGAGAACCCCAGATTATTGCAGCCACCAGAGCACCCTTACTGCACATTGATTTCTCAGGAAATATTTTGTGAGGCACAGCTTCTCTCTGCAAAGCCCTGTTCTTTCCTATTTTGCCATCTTTATTCCAGGCTTTAAATTCCATTCCTTGGTATAACTGTTGCCCTTTGCACCCTAAAGTCCTGCAGCTTTCCAGGCTCCCCTTTCAGCCTCTAAAAAATCAGTGCATGAGCTGCAACCTTTGCCTTCTGTGTGCTGAGGATGATGAAAACCTCAGATTATCACCCTCCCCACTGACAGAAATTTCGGATCTGAGTTCCGGTAGAACCCGCGAGCGGAGCCCATCTGCTCCTGGCAGTTTGGTATTATTCATCTCTCTGATTCATGCCCAGACCCTTCCCACCAGCAGTTCAGCTCTTCTGCCTTGTCCCTCCCACGAGAAGGCTCTGGTGAGGAGCCCTGCTTGAACCCCAGAGCTGGGATCGCTGGGGTCCGTAATTAATCTTCCCAATTAATCTTCCACCACCCTTCCCTCCCCTCCAGACTCACAGGAAGGCTCCTGATGTGCTCGAGGCAGTTTGCATTATTACTGCATTATTATTTTAATGCCTTCAGCAAGCTGATCCTCCAAATCTATGTGAGATTTGCCACATGCCATGTCTGCTTTTTCCTTTCTTGAAAGTGGTTGCTCTTTTTCTCCTTTTCCTCACACAGCTCCAAGTTTTCACCCTTCCCTGAGGTAACTTGAACACACAGAGTGGATTGAACTCATTTTACACCACAGAAAGGTACAAAATTCAGGTGAATCTGTGAATTTATCAGGGCTTTAACAAAGTTCACACGGCTTTAACAAAGAGCTGGGGCTGTCAGAGGTGCTGCTGGTTGGTGTCCAGGTCTCCAGTGCACCTCTCACCCTTTAGAGGAGAAACCTGGAGTTTGGTGGGTATGTGGTGGATGAAAACACCATCCACGAGGTGTGAACACACCCCCCGTGCAGCTGATTCTCCAAGAAGGGCAGCAGGATGGTGGGAATTAATGCACTGATGGTGGGAGATTTATCTCAGCCCGAATTGCAGCTGGAGACGGGGATGGATGGACAGAGCAAGGGGCTGATGGAAAGCACAGCCAAACAGGGAATGTGAGGGTGCAAAACTGCCAAAGGGGGCTTTCTGCACGTCCCCAGGGTGATGAAAAAAAAAAAGACTCCCTCTCTCAGCCCCGTTCAAGTCTGCCATTATGCAGAAATCCTTTTATGTACCATTAAAATTCAGCCGGTCCTGCTCAAAGCAGAGCTGCCCTTTAACGGGATCCATCAATACTCCAAAAAGACAGCAGCTGAAATGAATATAATTTCTAACAGAAATCATTATAATTCTAAACAAAGAAATCTTTTAAAGTACAAAAAGAGCAGGATAGACAGAGGGGAAAAAGGAGAAAAATGTAATTATATTTGTAAAAACTCTGCAGTTAGGGAACTAGTACAGCTAGAGTTCATCTTTTGTCCTTGAATTAAAAAGGTGGGCATGGCTAATCCACCAAACTAAAGTCTCCTTTACCTTGCAGTTGTATAAAACATTCCTTCATATTTCAAGGTGCCCTTTTGATTGGGGGAGGGGTGTGTGTGTGTAGCTTCAAAATAAATATATTTCAATCCTTTCTCAAGGTCTAACCTTTCAGAACATGCCCAAAAGTCAGCGGGGAGAAGGGCACTCTGAAACAGGCATGGAAAACAAGGAGAAAAGAGCAACATGCCACTTAAATGTTGGAACAAAATCTATGCTTTCCGGCCATTTTCTTAAGTTAATTGTGGAGGGTTGATGCTGTTGTTTAGAAGAATTAAGGAGCTGGCATTTTGTGAATAATGAGATATTCCCAGGTGGCAGGAAAGTGTCCTTACACATCTCAGTCTTTACATCCCGTTCTGTCATCCTGCTTTTAAATGCCGTGCTCCAGTCTCGGGGCTCTTTTGGGAATACCCAGCTTTGATCCAGGGTCTGTCCTGCCTCCAGAGCTGCTGCTGGCAAAGACTCCCAGAGCAGCTCTGAAGTCAGCCAGGGCAGTGTGGTCCGAACAGCAGAACTGGCTTTGGAGGGGATGTGCCATGAGGGCAGTCCCAGCTCCTCCCTGTGCTCCTGTGGCAGGGAAATGTGGGAATGACATTTGATGGTCCACACACAGCCCCAGCTCTGGGCGGGAGGGCAGGATTTCGATATTTCACTCACATACCTGAATTTAGTTTGGTTTAAGGCTGCCCAAACCCAGCTTTATGCAGCTTGTGCGTGCATTTTCTGTATGAAAACCACATAGAACTCTCCCAGACTTCCAAACCCGCTTTGTGCAGGCAAAGCAACTGCAACACAGAGCAGAGATAATGGACAAATGCCCTTCTGTGACCTGCTCTGAGCATTTCATGTGTCATTAATAAACCTGAATGCTGGGAAAGGAGACAGAAGCTTCCCAAATCTGCTGGCCAGCCTTTCTTTTTGCCAAGCCCACCTCAGAGGAACCATTCCTGACTGTGGTATTTGGTGATATGAGGAGGGACATCAGCCTGGCCTGTTGTCTCCTCTTCCACCTGAGTTTAGTTGTTATTTACCGGAGCATAAAACAGCCAAATTACACCATGGCAGAGGAACAGAAAATATTTCAGAGATAGGTTTCCTGAAGCTAATTTAATCCAAATAAGAGCTGTGCTGCAGGTGCCTGACCACACGCTCTGCACAGCAGCAACGCCAGGATCTAAGTGGAGGTTACCGTGTTCCAAGTGAAAAACCATCATCATCCACTCAAAAATGTGATCAGATAATGAGCAGCTCTGAAGTGGATAATTTGACTTTATTCAGAGATGGCTCAGCACCAGATAATACCTGATCCAGATCTCTTTCTGATTCATCTAAACCCCGCTCCTGGCCTAATTGCACGTGCTGGTTCTTGAGGTGACCTCTGATGGGCCAGGGGCAGAAGAAATGGGATGAAAGACAACGTTGCCACTGAGTAATTTCAAAGTCCTGACTGAAACCTTCATTTTTCCCTCCATGAGGCTTTTGTGAGCTTTTTTTTTTCATAAGGAGAGGCTGATAAAAAGAAAAAAAAATTGTGTGTGTGTATAAATGTGAAAAAAGGGTTTTAACAAAATTTCATGGCACACCTTAAACACGAAGGAAAGGAGATTCTGGTGCCCGCTGCACGCAGATGAAATTTATAAACCAATAAGACTAATTTAATTCCAAAAAAAAAAATCAATGCTGGGAAATGTTACCAAAGCACCACTCGCTGGCTTTCCATTTGTTTGTGGACACGTTTCTGGAATAACAATGGCAAGTCGTTCCTCAGGCACGGCTCGGTGGCCACAGAGGCACTGAAAGCCATGGGCTGCTTTCCTCTGGCAGTAAAAAGAAAGTCTCTCACTCAGAAGTTGCCATCAGGATGAGATCCCCCTAATAACTGAAAACTTTAGGCCTTCTGGGTGGGATCTGCAAAAAAATATCCGTCGTGGATGTAAGTCAGCCGTCGTAAAATCAGTGGGAGGTTCAGCAAACACAGCACAACCCTGTCAGCCCTCAGGGCTGGGCAGGAACCCCGATTTATTTGCTACTTAAATGAAACTTTACAGCATGGAAAAGGCACAGGATCCCTCCAGCATCTGTGACTGTATTGATCTGTCAGAAATATCCCCCAAGGCTCTCTGCAGCAGCCACGAAGAGATGGAGCCACAACTCAGCCTTGGAGGTTTTGTGGAGCTCGGAAACTCAGCCTAAGACTTGCGAAAAACCCTTTCACGGGGTGCTCAAAATCTGCCTGAAACTGTGCGGTGGTTTTGCTTCTTTTGAGATGGTTTAAAGGCACCCTAGCCCTCATTTAGTGAAGCTTTATGAAGCCAAACTCAGATTGTCTTTGGTATAATTCTCTCCTTTTTGCTTTGCTCTCTCCAGTGTCCTGTGCCGATGCCATTATCCTGATTTCTGCATTTTTCCAGGCATTAAAACCCCTCAGTTTATCACAGTAGCAGCTCTGAATGGTTCTTCTTGCACATAGCTAAAGATTGAGCAAGGTAAACTCGTTTTTATGGACAGCAGGACTTAAGACTGGCACATTATTTTTTAACCAAAACCTGCTCGGGTCTTGGGGGTACCTTATTCATACAAAAAATAATCTGAGGGAACAAAAAAAGACTTTTGAGTGTTACTAAAACCTACAAGTCTCTGTAATAAATGTTGGTTTCCTCTGTTCCACTCTCTTCCACCGAAATTAAAGTTTTAAATGGCGTGCAAGATTCTAAATGGATTTGGTGAAGCACAGGCCCAGGAGCTGGACTGGATGATCCTTGTGGGTCCCTTCCAACTCAGCATTTTCTGTGATTCTGTGATTTAAGCACAGGTTTATCTTTAGGAAACAGAACAATTTCTCAGCTCCAGCTGTTATTCCTGACTTCAGCCAGACCAGGCACGGACACATCCCTCATCCTGGGAGCTCTGTGCCATGGCAGCACAAAATCCTGACCAGAGCGAGCAACTGCATCCTTTGTGAAAGAAAATTGGAGCCACACCTTCCACCGGGTCAAGAGGGCTCAGAGATGGGGAATTGCTCCTCTCTCATGCACTGGAGACAGGATGAGAGCCCTCTGCTCCTGGTGGAGCATTCCCGTGGATGGGAGCCCTCTGCTCCTGGTGGAGCATTCCCCATGGATGGGAGCTCTCTGCTCCTGGTGGAGCATTCCCATGGATGGGAGCTCTCTGCTCCTGGTGGAGCATTCCCATGGATGGGAGCCCTCTGCTCCTGGTGGAGCATTCCCCATGGAACCCACACGGCCCCGTGTGTGTCTGAGGCCCGGGGGGCACGGGGAGGGGGGTGTATTGCTGACAAATAATTGCAACGTGGCTGTTTAACATTTGCAACACATCAGCAGCAGCGTTTGGAGGGGCAGCCCGGAGGTCTGGAGCTGTCAAGGCAGATAATGGCCCAGCACACTGCTGGCTAATAATAAAACCAGGCCCCGCTGCTCCCTGTGCAAGTGTCAGCTCCAGAGGGCTTTTTGCCTGTTTCTGCCCCTCTCTGCAGCTGTTGATGTTACATTTTGCAAGGGACATCTCCAGCAGATCCCGACTGTGACCTTCAGAAGGCACAACCCCACTCCTGCAGCAGCCACTCAGCAGAGTTTCACCAGCACGAGGCACAGGGGCACAAAACCACCCCAAAAACAGGGCCGAGAGCTGAGCTGGCCACAGGTGAGTGGCTGCCCACCCTGGGGGTGACTGTCACCCCTCAAACATCTCATGGTGCCAAGCCAGCCCTGGTCCATCTTTATGTCCCAGCTCCTTCCCTGTGCACACCTAAGGGCTCTGCACGGAGCGATGCAGGGAGATGGTGGAGAAGGTATTGATTGAAGGCACCAAATTTTGCCTTTCTTAGAGGTTTTTTTTCCTCCAGCCAGCTGCAAAAAGGGTTTAAAGGTCCTAAAGAGGGGGTGGTTGGGCACTGCCCAGGCTCCCCAGGGAATGGGCACGGCCCCGAGGCTGCCAGAGCTGCAGGAGAGTTTGGACAACGCTCCCAGGGATGCACAGGGTGGGATTGTTGGGGGGTCTGTGAAGGGCAGGGGTTGGATTAATGATCCCGGGGAGTCCCTTCCCACTCAGGATATTCCTCAGCCAGAAAGGGTTTGGTGTCACCCTGCTGTGCCAAGGCTGAATTATCAGGTGGAACTTTTCACTCTGTTAAAAAAAAAAAAAAAAGGGAGAAAAAAGCATCAAGTTCAACACACAAAGCAGACAGCTCGGCCTCCACTGAACACAGTGAGGAAAAAATCTTGTGTGAACAGCTGTCCTGTGGCATTATCCAAGCTGCAGCTGGCTCAGAGTGAATGTGGCCTCTCTGTTTGTATTTGGAGACACCTTCAGTGCTGGAGAAGGAGTGTAAAAGCCATAAAGCACTGTGCCCAATTAAAACCACTTTCAAAACCTCAGCAAAATGTAAACGTGCTCAGCACTGTAAATCAAAAGAGGGAAAAAATGTTTATTTTCTTAAAACCACTATTTTTAGCTTCACTCACCTTGATCCTAATGCAGCATGAGGATTTTATTGTACCTTAACCATCCCTGAAAGCATGGAAAATTACAATTCAGACACCAGTCACATCCTGTAGCTGAAAAACCAGGGAGATACGAGTGAAGTAGTGAAGAGAACCCAACTGCACAGGGATAAAGGAGATAAATCAGCTCAAGGACCTGTGTTCAAACTGCTGTGAAGTGAAATGGGTTTCATCTCTATCTGAATGCTCAGACTATAAAGGTACAGCGAGGAGGGAATAGCAGGACTGGGTGTAAAACATCCCATTCCCTGTAAGAACACTGAGGGAACAACTGGCTTGGGGCAGCTGAAGGTGAACAACGTCCCTCATCATTCACCTGGAAAAGGGCCTGGCTTTGTGCCACCGCAGTCCAGGTCCAATTTATAGCAAATTAGGACATTTCTAGTGTCCATTAGGTCCAAGGGTTGTTTTGTTGCAGAACTGGAGGGTTCAGTGGAAATATGAGGTTTTCCCTCTGGCCAGAGCGTGCAGGGAGGGAGGAATAAATGACAGATGCAGCAGTGACATGGGGACACCAGGAGTGTCCTGGGTCAGTTTGCTTCTCCATCTGATCTTTTCCTAAACACAGATATGGTTGAGGTCTCCTGAAAGGGCACGGGGGACTCAGCCAAGCTTTTGGAAGTGCCCCCAAAACTTGGGGATCTGCTACCAAAACCAGCTGGTGTTTTTTCCTATCCATTTCCTAGAAGGCTAAAATGGAAGCTTGTGGTGCCAAGTGTTTCCTCATTTGCACCAAGGCTCTCCAGCAGCACGGAGCTGAAGGAAGCAAGACTGGCAGATAAGCAAAGAGTTGATGATTAATTAATTGTGGCTCATGATATCTGTGTGCTCCCACTGCCCAGGCTTTGCCATTTCAGCAGGGAAACCAACATTACTGCTACCACAGGCCCTGCAAATCATACTTTATCAAGCTTTACCTTTCTGTTCAAACCGATCCTTCAATCACAAAAGAAAAAAAACAAAACCACCCTTCATCCAAATCCCCAAATACTGCCCATCAATTTAGCTCCCCTTCCTGTATTTTCCCTGATCACAGGACCTAATTTATGCTAAAGACTTCAGGTTTGATTTTGATCAAGTCACTTGCCTTCTCAGGAGGGAAATTCATCTGCCCTAACTCCAGCTCTCTAAAATCAGCTGTCTGGTCCAAGCTTTCTGCAGAGGCTCCCACCGTTGTCAGAGAGAGCCAGAGCTCCCCAGAGGAGGCTTCATCTTCTCCTGGCAGAGGGGCCCAGGTCTCTGCCTTGGTGACCATTAATCTTCGATCTGTGCTCTGCTGCTCGCCCAGCAGGACACATCTGATCCAGATCAGGAGTGATTTATGCTGGCCTTGTGCACGGATAAACTCGGAGCCAGCAGAGCAGGGCGGCTGTGAAATGAGGGTAACTCTCCCCTTCCATTTTTCTGCCTGCTCTGTACATTTGCATTCAATCCTGCAGATATCTATCCACGTTTAATTGTGGGCAGGTTCATGAAAATAATCATGGCACTGGTTTCCTGCAGGGCTGGGGCCCAGGATTGCAAACTTTCAGGTGAAGGGCTGTTTCCCAGCAGGTTCTTGTGCAACAAGCATCGTGTGCTTCCAGCTGAGCCTTCCAGGCCCCAAAGTATTAAATCATTGTCACCGAGCTCAGCACCAGCTGACAATCAAACCTCATCCTGCTGCTGGGATGAAGGAATAGGTGCTGGTTACAAAGGTGCCCTCAGCTTCCCAAACGTTTGCCTCCACATGCTGAAATGAATTCAGCACAGCCTCTCCTCAGTGATCCAAACTGGAAATCAAATCCTGGGTTTTCTCAGCGGGATGCTTGCCAAAGCACACAGCAGAATGCCTCTCTGATCCATCCAGAAGGATCAGCCAGATCCAGGGCATGTGGCAAGGAGGAACTTTTCAGAAGCATTTGGACTTGGCAAAGCGTCCCCAGGCAATTAAAGCCTGCATGAACCCGAGTTTTGCTCCTGCTTGTTTGCAGAGTTAAAACATTCCCTTAAAAAGAAAACAAAACCAAACAGGCCTCAGCAGCTTAATGAGGATTTTATTATCCTACCTCTTATTTACTGGTATGGAAATGCTCAGCTCGTGCTGTTAAATAGCAGCCTCTTTCTTTTTCCATTTTCTTGGGCTTTTAGCTAATCAGCCTGAAAACGCAATTGCCATTAACCTGATAACCACCATTTCCTTCAGCAATGCTCAAACCCTGGTGTTCAGGTTAATGTTATTTGAAGATGAGATCTGATTCATTTGTTGCATCTTTTTAATTATGATGGGCAATTTAGGTATAATTATCCCATTTTCTGAGCTTAAGATGAGTTCACTGTTCACCCTGGCCAGCTCTCAGCCGAGTTCTCTGCACCAACCTCTTCCCAGTTTAGATGATTAAGTGACCAGATTGCTTTGGACTTTCATTTTTTGGTTCCTTTCATGGAAACCCCAGGAGCCTGAAGCATTTTAATGCCCTGTGTATACACAAACCTCCACAAGAGAATGGGCGCATCTCAGTGTAAAAACAAGCATCAGAAATCAGTTTGGTTGGCAAAACATTTGGAAATATCTGCCTGTAACCCCTAAGCACCACCTGAGAGCACTGATATGGGCCATCAGGAGGTTTAGGTGCATTTGTGAACGGCAGTGGAGCTTTAGCTCTGCCTCTGGCAGCTGCCTGCTCTCAAGGAACAGCAGGGCTCTGGCTCGGAGCTCTGGTTGGTTCTCCAAGTGCAGACAGCTCCTTTCGGGGTGAACAGGAGCTGCTTCTAACAGGAACCGTGGGTGTGTTCCCCAGGCAGCCTCAAAGATGGGAGGAGAAAATCTGCTCGAGGTGCACACCATTTCAAGTCGTTCCTGATGGATGGTTTTCAGGGAGCATCCCAGTCAAAAGGAGTCTCAGATCATCTACAAGGTCTGGGAAAAAAAAGGGATTAAAGATCTTCTGGCAGCCAGGTCTGTCCTCACCCCATCACCTTGACACAATTGTAGATGCCACGAGTTGCCTGGGAGGGCAGCTCTTTGTTCTGAACTGGCTCCTGACTGTCAGCTCAGCTTCTCTGGGCGTTCAAAGAGAAAAAAAAAATACAAACCTTGAGCACCCAGAAATGAGACCGGTGAATTGCAGAGGCCAGGTGCAATGCCTGGGTACAGGCCTGGTGTTCTGCAAGGCTTGATTTGATTTGTTCTCCTCCTGATGTCCTGCCTGGTGACAAAGGAGGAGAGCAGAAAAGGAATCCCCAGCTCCAGAGCAACCTGGGAGTGACAGGGAAAGGGTCAGCCAAGGAAACTGCTGAGGCCTCTGCTGCCAGGGCAGGCTGGGGACGCAGCATTAAATACTGTCCTTCAAAATTCCAGTTTCCACAGAATCCTGGGCATTCCACGGGATCTGCAGTGACATCTCTAACCCACTCTTCACAAAATGCATTTTAGTGCTGCCATAACCCTGGGAGATTCATCTGCACGGCTGGCTTCTAAAAAAGCATCAAATCACGTAATACATGGGGATAGTCGGCTTCTTCTTACCTGCATTTTAAAGCAATTTTCTCGTCCTTAAATAATCTACACATGTTAATTAGAGGCTAGTAAAGTATCTTAAATGGTGTGAAATTAGAGTGAATTATTGATGTCATTTCTTAGCTGCAGTGGTTGCAGATAATGTTTTTGTTTGGGGGGGGAAAAAAAAAGACTTAAATAATGAGAAGATGGAAATTCTTATTAATTTGTTTGCTCAGGAAGAGAAGCTTTTTTTTTTTCTGGTGAACAGGGCTTCAGTTGAGAAGAGCTCTTCATCTGAGAAACAAACAGCCACTCATTTAGCCACAACATGTTGACCGATCTTTAATCACTGAGTGGCCTCAAACCACTTCCAGAGATAACAGGGATGCAAAAATAGCCTTTTGCAGGCTACACAGCCCATGTCCTCTGCCCGTGGCACAATGTTCCCTGCAGCAGGAAAAGTAATTTAGAGGCTGCTGGTCTGGGGTGGAACATTACAAGTTCACCATTTTTTAAGAAGCCTTTCTGCAGCAGGAGGAACAGATGGGTCCATTTGTCCTTGGGAGCAGAGGCCACTCTGGGTGATGCTCTTTGAGCACAAACCTGCACAAGTGGCCTGTGATTTATTGACTCTCTCTGAGAGCAGCTCCACACTCGGATCTTTTCTGTCTCCCAACCTGGGGCTGCACCAGCAGTAGGGGCGAAGATGAAAGGCAGGATTTAAAAATACTAATTTCGCAGGTTTTGACTCGGAGCAACTTCGCTAAAGCAAAATTAATAAGACTTAGATAGAAAGCTAATTAGCAGAAAGGCAATTAAGCTATCCCAACAGGAGCCATCTTCAGTGCCTCAGCTGGAACGTGCTGTTCTCTCCCACCAGGTAGAGCGGTTCCAGTGTCATCCAGAGTGTTCAGCTAAAGAAAGCACATCCTCATTTATCTGTTTGAAAACAAATTTAAAACCCAACAGGGAAAATATATCAAGAAAGAGGGCAGAGAGGAGTAGAAATTCAGTCATAAGAGGTGAAAAAAAGCAACGAAGAGGCTGCATCTGCATTTGCCTACGTGGGCCCAACAGTGGCACTTTATGGCACCTGAAGATGCTGTAAATCTCTTTACCCACCTACAAGGAAATCACCTTCTTCTAAATGTCAGAGATGGCATTCACTGCTTTTATAATTTATATGTGCCTGCAGGCTGGATCCCTGCAAGAGCCTCCTTCCTTTCCCTCGCCCCCCAAGCTTTTATGCAGTGAGACATTTCAGCCTGGTGAAGGCTCAGCAGCACAAACACAAGAGCCAGAATAAAAAGGGATGCACAGAGATCCCACAGAGCTTTCCCAAAATGCAAAGAGATGCAGGAGGTGAGTAAAAAAGCAGCTGGGGATGTGAAACTCGAGTGCAGCCACCAGCCCAGGGCTGTAACTCAGCCATGCTCACTTGGTGCCTCTCCATGAACACGGAGCAGCCCCCATTTTTCATCAAAGGGTTGAATTCCTTTGCTTTTCCGCAGGACAGGAGTTTATTTAGCGGGGCATTGCTCAAGAGTGGATGGCATATGGGGAGTTCACAGCCTGGTGTAGCCCATAATAATCTGTTCATGTTCCTGTCTCCAAAGTCAATGGCAAGCACAGCAACAGCCCCAGTTTCAACTCCCAGTTTAGTGCCCTACTCACCAGACCACAAAATTGTTTTTTATATAGACGGATGCGTAAAGATATGGATGGATGGCTCAAAGCCTGATTTTATTGCCATATGGACACCTAAAAATTAGCATGTTAAAATGCAAAGGACTTTATCTGCTGCATATTAATGAGTTCCAATCTCCTACAATGAGGCAATAATGAAATGACCTATAAAAGCAGTTAACATCAGTCGAAGTGAGATCAAACAGAGCTTTGCTGCTAAAAACCCTCCTCTGACTACAGAGGAGCCCACTTCTCATCAGAAATTGCCTGCCCTTTACAGCACAGCCATCTCAAATATGATGGATCCATTCCTGGGTCAAATATCCAACGCAATGCTGTCCATCCCCCTAAAATCCTGAGCTGCTTTCTATCACCTCATCCTGCAAAACTCCAGCACCTTCAGTGGAAACCTCCCAGCACTGTCAGCACCAGGTTCAGACCTGGCCCCTCTGTGTGTGTGGATTGACATCCTCAAGGAATTCATTTTAAATACCCACAGAGGGTCTTTCCCCGCCCCCCCCCTCACCCTGCTGAGATTGGTGAATTCCCTTTGGGTTTGGGTGTTCTTACGCCACCAAGGTGCTCTCTGCATTGCAGATATTCCCTGGAATGGCAAGTGAGGCAGGGAAGCTGCAGAGCCACACCGAGCTCCCAGCAGGAGGGATGCAACATATGTCTCCAACAAGGCGAAACGCGCTGGGTCAAGCTCTCAGCGGGAGAACTCCCACAAATTCCCAGAAACCACAAACATGATCTTCACGCCTTGCCAGGCGCTCCAGATCTGTGATCCACTGGGTGGGGGGGATAACTTCAGATTTGCCTTATCCCCGTTTTCCGTGCGTTGATTTCAGCTGATCAGTGAGGCAAACGCGGCAGAGGACGTCCCTGTCATGTTTTAAGTCCTCGTGCCAGGACGTGAAGAGCGGCCAAAAAACCTGGTGGGTGCTTGGAGAAGCGACAGCGCAGGGCACACGAGGCTGTCACTGCAATTGCAGATGAAGGGTTTTGATGTCTGGAACCCTCAAGGATGGAGCAACCACAAACTGGAGAGTGTTTCGCCAAGTTCCGAGAGCAACTTGAAACTTTGAACTCTACTTCCCTGGAAATTTGGATCCAGCAGCATTTCCAGTGAAATTAGAAGTCCGTAGGATTGTGCTAAAAGAGAAGATCGCAGGCCAATCCACAGACACTGAGTACTTTTCTTCCCCCCTAATTAATATAATTCTTTTCTTCTTCAAAGTGTTAGGCTATTTCATTACAAACTCAAACAGGGGACACTTTGATCTAAAGAATAAGGTGGTTCAGATCTCTGCTAATTAGCAGCTGTCCTTACAGATTTTGGCAATGAGTTTGATGGAAAATTGTATTATAATCTGTCCTGCCGTATTCTGTGTTTAGGATGGGAACAGCACAGAGCATTTATTTGACATGATGGGACAGATCATGTAGACATCAGTGTTGTACATTTTGAAACAAAAAAAAAATAGAGATGTGAAAGTGAAAATAAAAAAACCCCAATTTGTAATAATTGGTTGGTCACCTAGAAGGAAGATCTTGCTACGACCAAGAATAACACTTTTAAAACACAGCATTTAAAAATAATATTATTAAGAATATGAATGGGAAATGCAGCAAATTTTCATATAATATTGTTAACATTTTTCTGCTGGTAACAGAATATTTTTGGGAGGGTTTGATGCAGGGACCCACACCCCTGCTGACATAAGGAAGGGTTTCTATTGTATAAAAAGCCCTTTAAGGGAAGCACCTGCCCTCCAGCTCTGCCCCACAGCACTATTTAAACCAGCCAGGTGGGCCAGGCCAGGGGAAGAAGGTCTCAGGTATGGCAGGAGCTGCTGCGGGATGAGGAGCTGCTGCACCACAAGGATTTCTCAGCTGTGGAGGCACCTGCAAGAGAAAGGTACTGCTGGGGGCTTCGGGGTGAGGAGATTGAAACATTTTGGCTTTTGGAGACTCTGAAATGCATCTAAAGATGGAGTTGATGACCCAGCGGTGTTTTGGAAGGGCATTGGGGTGAGGAGATTGCGGAAGTTGAAACGTTTTGGCTTTTGGAGACTCTGAATTGCATCCAAGGATGGAGTTGGTGACCCGGCGGTGTTTTGGAGGAGAAAAGTGAGATGTTTCTGGAGTGGGGCCCTGTTTGCTTCGGAGCTTGGGCTGTGGCTGGTGGAGCAGTTGTGCCTTTTGGTCCTGCAGTGCCTCATCCCAAGTGCTGCTGAGCAGTTTGTGTCTTGGGAGTGTTGGGATGGAGGCTGAGCTCTGCCAGGGCTCTGGCATCCATCAAAACCCAGAGCTGAAATGCAGCATTCTGCTTTTCCTGGCCTGTAGCCTTGAGTAGGACGTTGTAGTTTTCTCCTTCCATTTCGCTCTGGATGAGAAATCCATCCCAGCATGTTGCTTTATGTATTAAAAATATGCTTTAAACGCCTAGCACTGGTTCTAGCAGTTGTCTGCAGTATTTTTGTTTTAAGACGCTGAAAATATGAATAATGAGGACAGAAGGAGCGGGTCAGGGGATCAGGCATTACGTATCCAGAAGAAACAGGAAGGAATAGCATTTGGAAAACAAAATTATTTCCTCAAATGAACTCTTGACATGGATGAGAATTAACTTTGCCAAACCCAGATGGTGCTGCGAGGAACAGTGAAGTTAATTCTTCCTCTCGCTGAAGTGCAGTGTAACCTATTTGTCCTTTCTCTCTCCTCGTTGTGTGGTGATGAGATCAAAGCTGACATCTGGCTGCAGTTTTGCTGAAACTGGGCAAGTGATACTCTCTGCTGAATTCATAAAGAGAAAATATATTTGGAAAGGGAAAAGCTACCGGGGCTGCCTCCCAAAAGTTGGAGTGTTCAGCAAGTATCTGGTGTGCTGTAATATCTGCTGCTGCTTTGTGCTAAAAGGTAATGGATCAAACATTAATGGTATAAACCAAATTTATCATCTCAGCCTTGTTGCTACATTAATCTACAGGGCCATTTTCACGCTGCTGTGGTATTTACATCTGTGAAAAGGGATTATAAAACACGATTGCAGCTCAGAGTGCCACAGAGCCTGGTGTGCTCCAGTGGCAGAGGATGGAGGCTCCTCTGGCTCCTGCTCCTCCTCCAGTGCAAGCTGACCTGGGGAACATTTAATTCTTGGGGGCTGCAGCTCAGTGTGTGTCTGCTCCTCCTGATGGATGGGTTGTGCCCAGCTGTGTTGAACACCACTTAAAAATGCGTAGAAAGAAGAGAATCAAACCCACGGTGGACCAGAAACTTTTCAAATATGTTTTACTTTTAGAAAATGATTCTTTTTGCATCCTCCAAGTGAAGTTAAGGGGCCTTGCTCTGGTGCAGAGCCCAGGGCTGGCACCCCATGTGCTGTGCAGAGCAAAGCCCTGATTTGTCCCTTTGATTCCATTTAATTTTCGTAGCTGCACTTCTAAATTCTGTGTCTAAATACGAGGTGACAGTGCCTCCTAGGAACTGGAGCAAGCAGCACATTTCTGAATTTTAACTGTATGGTGTTCAGTACTGCTTTGGGATGTGCCATGTCCTCGGTGAGGGGAGCATTTAGAGAAGTGAAATTCATGTTTTTTCCAGCTTTTGGGCAGCACCTTTATTCCAGTGGCACCTTGTGACTGTAATGGCTGTGGGTATTTAGTGTTCCCTGGAGCTCTGATATGAAAAGTGAAGTATTTTGGCCTTCCCCGTGTCGCTTGAGATGGCTGAGAAATGCTCTGTACCTGCAGTGACAGACTTAATGTTCTCACAATTTCTACACAAATTCCATTTATCTTTGCAAAACGGGTGCTGCACAGCAAGTTTCAGATGTGCTGATACTGTATGTTCTGGGTATGCAAGTAAGGGGCTGAAATATCCTTTAAGAGCTGTCTCAATGCCTTGTCCCCATCACACTGAAGTTGTCCATGACTCCTCAAGTCCTCATATTATACAAGTGAGCCCCTTGAACTCAGAGGAGCAATTCCTGGGAGGAGACTGGACTCTGGAAAATGCCTCCCCTTGCTATTGTGCTTTGGAAAAGGAGGCTGCAGGGGCGGTCCCTGCCCTGTGGAAACCTGGTGACCCTTTATTTTCACAAATAAATTAAGTTACTGGGTGTGTGGATGGCACAAAATTCCTTGCAGACCTCTCCCACTGAAGCACATTCTTCTCTCTGCTTCCCTGGCAGCAATAAACAGGGGTAGGGATTCTTTTACCTTTCAATGTGTTCACTCAGAATTTACAACTTTTCCCAGGACAGAATATCCCAAATCTGGGACATCTGTGACCTCAAGATCATTTTCCTGTTGTCTCTCTGTCCTTCTTAGACCTGAATTCAGACTTTTTTCTCTCCTGTTGCCTGGGAAGGATTTCAAATCCTCTGTTCAAGTCTCTTAAGAGAGCTCACTAAATTTGTCAGCTGCCTTGGAGTGTGTGCAGATGATCCCAGACAAATCTCCCTTGCTAGACAGCCTCAAGCTGAATTTAACACTTAATATAGGCCTGCAGTTTGTGGAATATCTGTCTTCCAAGTGAGACTGGATCCCCAGGTTGGGCTCTAAAGATCTCTGAGGTTTGGAAGAATTGGAAGTTTTGGCTTAAAGCTCTGCCTCTAATACTTCTATGAAATTATCTTGGGAGGAACACAGAGTGGTCCAAGGAATTTAGGATGTTCTTTTCTTTCTCAGCACTTGAAAGCCCCTTTGGCTTCTCTTTGCTTGGTTTCACAAGATCTTGTGATCCATTGCAAAGAGAACGTGTTCCTTCAGTCCTTTAAAATGAAGCTGTTTGAAGAAATAAAAGCCAAGCGTTGAAAAGCTTTGTTTGCTGGGTTTTCTGAATTACAGACTCCATTATGTTTGGCTCAGCTGTGCTCAGGGAGTTGATGATGGAGATTTGCTTCCTGTGTGTGCTGAGGCCTTTCCAGGGATGGGGAATCTGCTGGGGGAGTTGGGATGGAGCTGAGAGCTCCTGTGGGATCCCTGTGTGGGGACACCTCGGTGGGTGTCAGCAGCACTCAGGGGCTGAACCTTCCTCAGACAGAGGTAATTGAAATATTCAGTGTTTATCTATGTAAAAGCAGCTTTGTGAGAAGCTCGGGAAGGTCGTACCTGTCCTGCTGAGAGCTCTCATTGCTCTCTGCAAGCACCTTGTGCACTCTCAATTAATTGTGAATTAACATGGAACCACAATGCTGCCTTATTAATTACGGATTGCCCTGAAAACCTCCTTAAACCACGGCTGGGTCTGGGTCAAGTCCTTCCCTTCTGGCCCTGAGGTGACTCCACCACTGACTCAGGTGCTTCTCTTGGCTTTTATTTGTTTAAGACAGATCAGAAACAAACTCTCAAATCCCAGTGCCTGAGGATCACCTGAAAAACTGTTTGCTGCGATTTGCTTGGATTCAGATTGAGCCAAAACAACCCAGGAGCTTTCTGAGGCTTTAGGATGTGCCTTGGCATCAATATTGAAATTATGGAGCTGCTTTACATTGTTCAGCCATAAGGAAATATTGCAGGAGAAACTCTCCCTGTTTCTTACAGCTGGTTTGCTGCAAAATTTTCCACCAGGCACACAGGATCCACAGGATCATTGCAGAACAGAAGGTAAATAAAAATAATAACCAAAAATAAACTGAGAACATGCCACCTCGTTATTTGTCCTTTAATGTTTTCAAAGCATTTGCATTTCAAAACACACTAATCTGTCCACTTTGATTTATTTTTATTGAAATACAAATCAAACTCCAAGCTCAAGGGAAGAAGGATTTTTTTTTTTTTTTTTTAATTTTTTTTTTTTTTTAGCCTATGGCAGCGAAACAATTTTAATTTCTTTTAAATGTATTCTGCTCTCCTTTGTTCTTGCTCAGGCAAAACGTGTATGGATTTCAGGGAGTTTTGCTCAATCAGGGAGTGACTGAGGGCTGCAAAAGCAGCTTTTTGGGTGTGTTTGTAGCTCTGCACATCTGCCAGGCGCTGAGGCGAGGTCGGGGAACTGCTCTGCTTCCATGATTCCATGGGAAGCTCCGTGGTTTTGGGGAATGAGGGAGCCTGAGGGGAGGAGTTCTTTGAGAATTGCCTGCCAAGCAGAAGATGCTGGTGGCTGCCTGGGCCCTCTGCTCCGGGGCGATGCTGGAGTGGACTCCAGGCTGGTTTTGGGTACAAAAGCAGCTGTTTCAGGTGCCCCCAGCTCCTGGGAGGTGCAGAGGGACTGTGCTGAGCTGCTCCACACCAAACCCTCACCTCCCCCAGTGCTGGGGGAAGCAGCTGTCAGGAACGGGGCACTTTGGGCAGCTGCTGTCGTCTCCAGCCATCACTTTCCAAAATACTTGGTGAGGTTCTGATCCGTCCAGTTGACCCCACTGGGTTTCAGATAAGATCCAAGGAGCCCACGGGTGACCCTCAAACTGGAAATCTGCCTCTCCCAGGGAAAAGAAGGCACTGGGAGGCTCCTGTAGGAGGGGGAGGAGCAGAGTGTGTGATTAACTGGCTGTGGTTTAGGGCTCCAGGATGAAATTCTCCCTTGTCATGGCATCTCCCAGGGATCTGCTGTCGTCCAATGCCTTCCAAGAGGCTGCTTCTGTGGTAAAAAAAAGGAAGAATTTTGCAGTGAAAGCCTCCTGAGGTCCTTCAAGCAAATATTGCATCAGTGCTCCCAGCTCCTTGCTCTGGGCAGGTTTGCACTGTGACACAATGGGTGAAATGGAAAATGGCAGATTAGTCCCATTATTCGAGGCAAAAAAACCCCCACAATGCCTTTAAAATATCCTTTAAATATCTCAGTGCTTCTTTCCTGGGAGCCAAAATCTTTCCTTAAATCACACTGGACCCAACCAGGCAGAGAACATCACAGTGCTCATGGCCACTGTGGGTATTTCTTATTCCTGGGGATTGCTTCCACCCATGGGTTAGAACCAGAAGATGCAATGTATCAAAAAGCAATTTATTCCCCTTGCTAGAAGAGGTATTTTCCTAAATTGTTGATCCCTCCATCTTTTCTTACCTGTCTTCACCTGACTTCCCTGAATATCTGATACGTGAGCTGAGAGGAAAAATCTCTTTCCCCACCACCACATTCTCTGCACGTGAAGAACATGGAACAATTTTCAGCTCAATTCATATTTTTAGCACAAAGTGGGATGATAATTCTGTTCTCTTCAGCTAGGGATGGGATGGGAATCAGGTAATTGCCTAATTAGGATTTAAGGAATGGGAATTTAGGGAATTAGCCTAAAGACTTTATTTTTGCCTGCTGGAGTCTAGTGTTTCTTGTTACCATCCTTAATTCTTTCCTAATGCCTTGTCCCATGACAAAACACCTGTTACAAAGACCATAATTCCAGAGCTGTCTGGAGGTGTGTTAAATGCTGAGTGGAGGGCTGAAAACAGCACAAGTTTTTGCTGTCTTGCCCCTCAAATTGCTTCCAAAAGGAAAAGGCGAAACATGCCAGGCCACATTAAATATGAAAATTCTTGTGTTTGGAGGAGCTTTGGATGAGTGGAGAGATTGTGCTTTGCTTTCTGTGTGTGCCCCTGGAATCATGCAGGACACAGCAGGAATGTGCAGGGAAGATTAGCAGCCAGAGCACATGATCTCAGAGGAGGAGGAGGAGGAATGGCAGAAAATCCGAGTGGAAATTTACAGCTGCAGCTGGAGACACTTGAACTGTATCAGAATAACCTCGATAATTCTGCTCCTCTGGAAGATGCTGCAAAGGAATAACCCATTTCTTTGTTCTAATGAATAATGGAAAAGGCACTCCAACTCTACTAATTAGGGAAGATTTTATTCTGGTAGGTTTTATTAAGGAATATTAATAAGCGACATCTTGAACGGCGTTGCAGGAGAGCGGAGATGTGCAGAGAAGCTTTAAATGCAAGGCTCTGGCAAAAGCTGCCAAAGAGAAAGGTGGGAAAACTCTTCAAAATGCTACATGGAAAAGAAGCTGCTCTGGCTCAGCTCCCAAGCTGTGGTGAGAGGTATTGGGATCCTTTTCAGAAGATCTAATCCAAGGCAGAAGAGACTTTTGCATCTGATTTCCCAAGGAGCTGGCATCCCAACACACTCCGTGTTTGTGCTGCTCTGGGTGTGTGGTGCCTTCCAGGCCTGGGGTGTGAGCAGAATTGCTCAGACTGTTCTCTCAGGGCACTAAAAGGGCACCAAACAGCTCTTTTCAGGCAGGGCATACCTGGGTATCAAAGGGGCAGTGGTGAGAAGTGGGACCTGCTTCACCGGCACAGAGGGGATGCGCTGCATCTCCTGAGGGAGAGCAGCAGCAGTCACTGCACAAACTTCTCTTCCCACTGCTCCTCATTGCAGAAAAGGTCATGGGAGGTGTTTTCTAGACAGAGCTGTGGTGATCCCTTCTGCTTGTCTGGGCACACTCCCCTTGGAGAGCAATGGTTGTTCATCGAACTGTTACGAGATAAAACAGGATCTTCTGAACTGTCCCGAGTGACTCCCCTGGAAACTGTGATGACAACAGGCCTTTTTAGCCTCTTTTCGAAATTCTAATTACTCTTAAATATCTTTTAGCCCAGCTTTGAGCCCAGGTTTAGCTCTGAAGATGGCATCCAGAGGTTTGCTGGTGTCAGGGAACTCGAGATGTGTGAGCAGCTGCATGTGTCAAACACAGCAAGCAGGTGGCAGGGCTGGAATGGATGGGCCTCTGGGATATTAATTTATTAGATTGGTTATTAAACGAGCTTTTTTATTCTTCATGAGTTGCTCTAGGACCCGTTTGAAAGGTGTCTGCAGAAGTAAACTAGGTCAGACTTAGACACTGTGCAATTTTGGGGCGAGTCACTTTTAATTGTGCCCACAATCAACAGCGGGCAGAGCACTCATCTCAGGAGTCTCAAGTAAATTAAATTGACTGGAGATGCTCAGTTTTGCTGGTGAACTGAGTAAGGAAGCGAGGATTTGACTTTTACAGTGACATTAAGTGACAGTGACTGCTTGCAGCAACCTCAGCGCTGTTGGATGTAGTTTGGATGGACTCAGAAAATGTTTTGAAATATTTCCTCATCTGCCACATATTGCCAACAAGACCTTGCAAGGCTGGAGCAAGCCAGGGAGAGTCCAGATTCCTCCTGTCTGCTTTTTTTTTTTTTTTTTCCCTCCTCTCTGCTTTTTTTTCCCCCCACAGGCATGGGCACAACATTAATTTGGAATATATTCTGTGTAATGTATGGTGGCATTTTGGAGCCATCCTGCAAATGCTGCTGAGGGATTGAAGCTTCCCTCTGCCAGGTACTTACATCCTGTACAATCCTGAGGACACCAGGTTGATTATAGGGATGGAGCAGCTCTGCTGGGAGGAAAGGCTGGGAGAGTTGGGATTGTTAGACCGGAAAATAAAAGGTTTTGGAGTGACCTCATTGTGGCCTTGCAGTGCCTGAAGGAGCCCACAGGAAAGATGGAGAGGGGTGTTAAGAAGGGCCTGGAGTGACAGGACAAGGAGGAATGGGTTCAAACCGACAGAGAGTTGGTTTAGATTAAATATCAGGAAGAAATTCTTCCCTGTGAGGCTGGAGAGGCACAGGGTGCCCAGAGAAGCTGTGGCTGCCCCTGGATCCCTGGCAGTGTCCAAGGCCAGGTTGGACGGGGTTTGGAGCAACCTGGGACAGTGGAAGGTGTCCCTGCCCATGGCAGGGGATGGAATGGGATGGGCTTTGAGGTCCCTTCCAACCCAAACTGTTCTATGGTTCCACTTCTCACAGGCCTTGTATCCACATTTACATCTCAGATGTCTGAGGTGCAGAGAAAAGGCAAAGCTCCTCAAAATTAAAGCAATTTTGACAAAATGTGTGGGTTTTATGTCTGATTTTGAATTAATCAGTAGCTGGGAGCTGCTGCTTTGAGTGAGTGCCCATCCCCTGCCCTCAGCTCATGAGTCCCTCCACGGGGTGAAGCGTTCCACCTTTTCCTGTATCTCCAGTTGGTAGCAGTGTGTTCAGCGCAGGAAAATTCCACTAAAGCTTAAAATGTTGCAGTGAAAGCCATGCTAAAGTTCGAGGGGGGAGAAACAAGGTTTAGATCTGCAGAGCAAGCAACTCGATTTCCTAATTATGCCCACTGAGGCTTCAGATGAGAAAGCTTTTCATGAGAGTTACACGATTTCCTGCGAGCTCTGCCTGCCCTGCCTGATGCTCCGGTACAATTTGAAGGTGGTGCGTTTGGAAGAGAGGACAGTGGGATAAGTTTGTCGTGTTCCAGGCAGATGAATTGTGTGGCTGGGGCTCTAGCTGGGATCCTGAATGCATTTGGCCCTTCTGCAGTGAGATGATTGCTGGCATGAGCTCCACCAGGCCTTGGGGAGTTTGCAGTGGGGCTGTTTGAACCCTGCACAACTCTGTTGCCTTGGCTGCTCTGACTGAAGCTGAGACTTTTTAAATGAGTTGTTTCAACTTCCCAGAAATAGGTGGGGAGGTGACCCTTAACTGTGCTGCCAGGGAATTGCCTTCCCCTTACAAAAATGTGTGTTTTCCTAAGAAAACACTAACAGGAGAGCACCTCTTGGTGCACATCATAGATCAGGCTAAAACACTGAGCTACGCAGGTACTGAAAGATCCTTTTGGAGGGAGCTTTTAATGTCCAGAGGTGGATTCATCAGGGCTGACAGCTCATTAGGTCTAATATTGGGCTTCCTCGTAGCTATCACTGGCGAGGAGTCTCCTGTGGACCTGCTCAGCTTGATCAAACACACACTTCCCAAGCAGGCCAGATGTGCCTGCCCTCCCCAGCCAGCTTTGTGGATGTCTAAAATGAGACAGATGAGTCCCTACCCTGTGCATCCATCCTGCCTCGCAGTTGCTGCTGTTAATAACTTGGCAGCAAGGTGCCCTTGGTTCCACTTATCCTGCATTTATAAATAAATATTTGGTGTGTCGGTGACTCAGCCCCATTGATCTGAGGTAGTTATCTGAGGTTTGAATTGATTTCTTATCCCTGGCCAGTAAATGTTTTTCTAAGATGCGCCAATTGTCTGCTGCTTAGGAAGCTCATCAAAATGTCAGGCTTAGTTTGAGTCCTGGCCAGATGGAGAGCAATTACACCCAGCCCCACGTTCTGGGTGAGACCCAGGGAGGTGCACTCATGAAAATATCCAGAACTCATTTAGGTTTAGAAGATATCCCACCTGATAAACTCTCCTTTGTTCACAGGTCCTCCTGGCAAGAGTCTTTTGTTGTGCCTGAACAACTTGAGATAATCGATTTCATTGTGAATGGGCTGGAGATGTTTCTCCGATGGAGATTGCACTTCTGTGCTGTTCACTTACTGTAAATTGAACCAAAAAAAATGTTTATATACAGAAATGGAGGGAGGAAAGTTTGTGATTGCTGCGTCTTTTCTTTTCATTGCAAGCCTTAATCTCGCTGAATAGCTGCCTATCACTCAGCTATCAAGTTTAATGATGAAGAGAGGAATAGAAATGTGCTTTTGGCTTGGCTCCTTATCCAAATGCTGTGATCTCTGTCACGAAGATTGACAAAGCTGGTGTTGCCGGGGTTTATTTATGCTGGGATCTGCACGGGCTGGGGACAGGCTTCTCCTAATGCTGCATCCCTGGAGACAGATGTCAGTGCTGCTCAGGGAGAGGTGCTGCTGTGCACTGGGCTGCTCTGACGTGCTGTCCATCTTGTCAGCTTGAATGTTCCTCCCCAGTCAGCTCTGTGCGAGGTGTGGGGGGGAGTTTTGCTGTCCTGTCTGTCCATGGGATGTGCCGGGGTCTCTCCGAGTGAAGAGGGGGCTGCTCCCGAGCAGGAGTTGGTGTTGGAGCCACTGACCTGATATTGTTCCAAAACCTGGTGCCATTTCCAGATCACCATCTCAGCCCAGCAGTTAACCCAGGAGGGGTTAATATCACCTTGTTTCAGGATCACTGGGTTTAAAAAACAGCAGAGATCCAGGAAACCTGAGGGTGAATAAATAAACTAAACAAGGGCAAGTCGGTCACTCTGGAAGTGACTCCACTGAGCAGAGGAGTAGGTTTGAAAGGTTACACTTCAAAATCCTCTGGAAACTTAATTCCCATCTTAGAGGAGCAGCATTTAATGGCAGCATAGTCTACTTCTAAAAACCAGACCCAAGCAGCTGGCCACAGTTACTCCCAGAGCTGTTTAACCCCATCCAGGAGTTACAGGGGCTGTCCATAACCAGGGGATGGTTCCTGCTGAGCAGATGGGCCATGTCCAGCCCATGAGACATAAAGACTGGCTAAAGAACAGTTCTATTCTGCCAGAAGGGATTCTTTGGGTCTAAAGCAAAAGGAGTTTCTGGTTAACTTAATATTAAGTGACTTCTATATTAAAATTTCAGCCTTGCTCAATGGCACCTCAATACATTTGTACCCACCCTAGTACTTTAGTCTTTCACCAATTTGTATTTATTCATTTTTCCAAAGCATGACAGCAGCTCAATATCTTTATTTTGCTCAGAGTGTAAATATGAAACTAAACTCCCATGTGTCCTTTTCCCCTCTCCCCCAAGGTTTACGACGTCCCTGTCAGCAGTAGCTGGAGTTAAGCTCCAGACCAAATCACCCACACTGAGCTACCCTGTGATATTCTTGGCCCTTGAACACTCCCCTGCTAAATTATGGCTGGAGACTTCTCCCAACAGCTGCCATCAGGTGTAAATTGTTGCTGAAGGGGACAGAATTCAGGGATTTATCTGCAAGCACAAAGTTTCTCCCTTTCAGCCTGGCCGGGAGCCGTGACTGGGCTCCGTGTTAGGGTCTGGAACAGCCACCAGGACACACCACTCCAAAAATAAGTTCATTGACCCAAATCGGTTGGATCCCAAATTGAGCAGCTCAGAAATGGAGCAGGAAGGCAGATTGGGGTTTTGTTATGGCCCTGTGGAAGCAAATTGAACTCAATCCCAGCAGGTTCGACTGCATCTAATGCTCTGGGGGTTGTTTTGTTTATTTTGCTGGAGGGAAGTGTTTTACCCTCCCTGGCCATTAATCAGGTTCAAAGAGCCAATTTTATTAGTTTCTCCACTCCACACTTGCTTCCCCCCTGCCTCTTGCAGGGTATTTTAAATAATATTAATCAACATTCAGCTTGAAAACATTAAAATACTTGCCAGGGAAATTTCAAATAAGTGTATGAAAGGATATATAAAGTAGGATCAATTTAACTGGAAAATGCACTACCCATGTAAGTCCTAAATAACTGCTGAGTGTGAAAAGGCCAATAAAAACAAACAAATCAATAGAATTAATTAACTGGGAGGCAGTGTGGTCTAGCAGAGAGACCACAAGGATGGGAATGAATCCCCTGGTGATTTCAGCCTGTACTCCAGCACTGAATAAGCAGGTATTTAGCCTTCAGTCTCTTTTTGAAGCTGTCTGAGGGTTTAGGTGTTCACATCAATAGGACTCGGATCCTGAGCTGCCTCCCCTTTGTGTGTCTGCACCACACATGGAAGCACCACTTAATCATTGTGCTTCCAGGGAGTGCTCGAGGCAGGGAGTGAAAAATCAAAGACATCAGGGGCTGAGGGTTTGAACTGCTCTGGTGAAGGCAGTGACAAGGCCTCTCCTCCCCATTAAACAGGTGCAGGAGGTAGTTCAGTCTGCAGCTCTGCAGAGTTAATGATCTTCACAACGACTGTTCCTTGGTTCACAATTTTCACCAAGAAATGCCGGGAGATCCTGGTACCCTGCAGGGTTTAGTGCACACACCACTTGTAAAAGCCCTTTTTGGATGGAGCTGCTCTGTGTTTCAGCTCCCTGAACGTGGCCAGTTCCCATAAGATTGGCAAGGCAGTCCTGAATTAATCAAAATCCCTCCCAAAACCCATCCAGCATCAACAAATTGTTGCATCCCAGCCATGGCTGTGCTCTTGCAGAGGGCACAGCCACCCAGCTGAAGAGGCATCACAGCTGAGATGAAAACTGCTGGAGACGTACCCGTTGTGATATTGCAGGGCTTTTTTTTCCATGAGCTCGGCTGAATTTTCAGCTGTTTTTTAAGGCCTTTGCAGCTTTAGGCATGGACTAACAGTGAGTTTAAAGCATGACCTGTAGGAGTGGTTGGCTTGAGAACCAGAGCAGTGAAAATCTCATCTCCTCAGCCCTGTCCCATGGATCTCTATCCTTCCCTCTCCACCAGTAAATCCATTTCCCAAGTGCTGCGTTCTTCAGGCTGTTGATTCAGCTTAGCTCAAAATGCAATTTCCCCTGGGCTGGGGTCACAGTTTAAGTTCTGACTCTGCTGGGCAAATCCACAGTGCTCTAATGTCTTCTAACGCATCTCAAAGGGCAGCTTTGGAGCCAAGGTCTGGCACAGGCTGCGGCTGAGCCCAGCAGACAAAGCTGGCAGTAGATTACTCCTAATTAATCACCCCAAGATACCCCATCTACAGGATAAATTTTGTGTGTCTGTGACAGTCCTTTGACATCATGGACGTTTTTTACCTGTCACCCCTTTGCACTTTGATAAATAATCCATAACCAACTCCTCGAGCTTGACCCTAATGGGCTGATTTATTTCTGCGAAGCAGCTTCACATTTCATCTCTGCCTTATCCTGCCTTTTATTTTTTTTTTCCCCCAGAAGATAAACACAGACCTTTTCCCCAGCAAGACAGCAGGACAAGCCTAGAGCAGTCCAGGAATGATTCCCAGAAGAGCACTGGGCTCTGCAGTCCGTGCCATCATTTTGGCAAAGTTTCTTTTTCCCTGAGCAATTCCAGCCCTAAACAGGCCAGGCATGGTCACAGCTCCTTCACTTCCCTTCTGCTACAATGATACTTTGCATTTCCTGCCCTGCCCCAGCCCATGCATGAGCTGAAGGACAGACAAATGCACTTTGATAAAAACCTCAGTGCTCTCAGCTAAAGATCAAAGGTAAATTTGCTTGGAGCGCTGAATCGTGAATCTTGAAAAAGAGCTGTATTAGCATCAACAATGGGATTAATTAGTCTCTGCTTGAAACTTTTCAAACACAAATACACAGCCTGTCCGTTGGACCAGTGCAGTGTCATTTCAGCTTTCCTCACTCCTTCCCAGCCCTGCACCCCCTCTGAAAAAGGGGGCCCTGTTTTCACCTCAACCTGAGCTCTATTTTGAGCCAGGGGAAGGAATAGGTGCGGCAGGCTGAGCTACCAGGCTGTGGGAAGCACAGATAAAAGAGCAAGCTTTCACCAGGCTCCTTTCAAGCTTTTGTGGAGAGCAGAGATAACAGCTGAGCGAACTCTTGGTGGGGAATTTGTAGCAGGCAGGGCTGGAGCGTGCTGGGGTGCCAGGAGAGGGGCTCCCTTGCTGAACGTGCCCATAATAGACCAGGTTATCCAGGCAGCTCTGCCTCCCTTTGGATTCTTTCCCTTGAGTGCTTTCCCAAATGAAATTTCTTCAGAAATCTTACTTTATGCGTGTCCTTCATCTGCAGGCTACAGCAGTTCTCTAAAAGAGCTGCTGAACTAGAAATTCACTGTTTTATAGACAAAATGCCAGCTCACCCGAGCGTCTGCGTAAAGCCAAACAGTTTTCCCCCTGATTTTTCTGGGGTTTGTGATGAAAACTGTCATTTTTAAAAAGACCATTCACTCCTGAATGTTCTCCAGTGCTGGATGCTTGCATGCATGAGGCAGGAGCTCCACACCCAAGTTTTACACATTCCCACACAGGCGAATGGCAGGAAATAGAAAATGCACCCCATGGTATGTGCATGGCCCAGTTTGAACTGTGAAACCCACGAATCAGGTTTGTGTCTGAATCTGCAATGTGAAGTGGAGTATTTTCTGTCATTCACCAAAATTAACTTTATCCAGGCAGTGAAGTTAAGGGACAGAGAGGCAGGGTTAGGGATTTTTCTTGGTGGAAGGAGTGGGGAGAGGGAAGTGATATGGCAGCTGCCAGTTCTACCTTTAAAAACTATTTTAAAACCTGTTTTGCCTTCCTCCTTCAAAATACACCTTCCTGTGAGCCCCATGCAACGTGCGGAGGAGCAGCAGAATTTCAGAGACATCTGCTCAGGTTTCAGCTTCAAATCACAAATAAAAACCCCTCTTCACGTTCTCCTGGTACCTGGGTGTGCTTCACAAATCCAGCAGGTGACTTCCAGTCTGTTTGTGGCCGCAAAAGAGGGAGGGCAGGATCAGGGCAGGCGTGATAACATTTGTTAAATGCTGGCAGAGCTGGTGCTATTTACTTGCTGATGGAGCCTTAACATGGATAAATACTTTTCTATTGCTTGCTTGTGGAGGATAACACTGCAGCTTTTCCTTTAGCCTGTTTTTTATGCAATCTAAAAGACCTCAATATCTTGAATATCTTTTACCTCAAAGACCTCGACATCTTTCACACCTCCTTCCCTTTGCTGTTGGGGGCTTTATCAGAGCATAGAGGCAAAAGCCTTGTTTTCAGAGAAACTGGTGAAGAGACAAAGGAAATGACTAGTTAAACACAAAATCCAGAGTTTTGCAGCTTCAGAAAGACAGAAGGGCAGTGAAATGCATTTCTAAAGGTTATACCAGGGCATTAAAAGAAACACAAACTGACTACTGAATATTATTCTTCCACTTGACATCAAAAATTTCTGTATGGGAACTGAGGTAACTTTAGCATCATATCAAGCATAATTGCTGTGGCTGAGGCTTTTACTCGCTGCACTTGGAAGCTTTTATAATTTACATGGAGAGTGGCCACAGTCATTCTCTCCGTGCTTCCATCCAGCCTCCCAAACTGAGGCAAGAGCAGAGATTTGTGAGAAGTGAAGATCTACATCCTGGGCTTGAGCCAGCTTTGGCCTGGCAGGGGGTTTATTTTATTCTGGAGAAAGGAGTAAATACTGTGCAGTAACAGAGCTGTCAAATCCAAACTGCTTTTCTTATTTGTGCTGCTCTGTTCAAAGGTCCTTCCTACAGTGCTGACCTTTGTCTCAGAGAGGCATCAGCACTGAACTTGGTCTTGCAACCCTTAACTATGAATTTTCTTGGCTTAAGGATGGAGGGAGATGTAATTCTGTGCCACTGAAAGCACAAACAAGTTTATTCCCATTAGATAAATTGCTGAAGTTCATTCTTAAGTGTTTTGTTTAATGAGCCCTGATCACTTTGCAAAAGCTTCCTGAGCATATTTGGGAGAGCCAAAAATAAATCCAAGGTGTCTGGGTTCTTGACAGTATCTCTCAGCAGGTCCTGCTGCTCTGTGAGGTCACTTTAAAGCCAATGCTCTGTGTTCCTGACTCTCTGCTGGTTTCACAGTCTGTGTGTTTAATAACTGGCCATGGAATTAGAGGTGTCATCAGTTCAGCAAAGGCTGTTCTGCACCTCATAAAATATCAGCCTCCTGTTTCAAGTATTTCGTGCAGAATGATTTGTATGGAAGCAGCAACCCTGCAGCCCTGAGTGCTGAAGGAAGCAGAGAGGCAGTAAAATGTGCCTAAAACAGCTCTGCAACTCTTTGCCCTTGTTGCTCAGATGCACATGAGCTGCTTGGAGAAGCAGGTGTCACCCAGGTGCCTCAGTTCTGAGATCTGCCCTAGAGAGATTCCATGTGCCCAATAAAATGATTTTAAAGGATTTGGACTAATTACATTTTAAATACTTACTGTGGAAAGGTCATCTCTAAGCATGGCAGGGCTCAGAAACTTGAGGAAAATGCCTTGTGCAGCCCAGCTGGATGATGGACTCGTGGAGAAGATCCCACAGCCAAGCTCTGGAAGCTGAGGAACACCTTGGCTCCCCTGCAGCAGAGAACAAAGCTGCTCACTTCTGCACTGAACTCCTCTCTATCCCAGGGGAGCCTTTTTATCCTGTCAGTAGTTCAAAGTTCCTTTAGATCCAGGAGGAGGAGGAAGCAAATGAAGCGATATAAGGAATGCAGGTGATGCGACTCAAAGGGCAGGCTCTGAACTCTGGCAGGAAAATTTGGGATGACACTGGGCAGGAACTGTCTGTGCCTGGATTAGTTCAATTTGCTCTTTGATCCTGACCCAGCACTTGGAGAATTGCCCCTGTGAGGATGGATAAGAGCAGGAGTATCTCAGATACGACACAGATTTAAACTAAACCTGGTGGAGAGTTTCAAGTGAGAACCCTGCTGAAAAGGTGCCCACACTGGGACCTGAGTGATGGGCAGAACAGGGGTCCTCAGCAGGGCCTGGGGCAAGTGGGGTTTGATCAGTCTCTGCTCATGATGCAGTTTTGGCCTCAGCTCCCACGTCCTGGAAGAGCTGTGCCAATCCCAGTTTCAGTGAGGAAGTGTCCTACTGACACTCACTGGTGTTCCTGAAATCTGTTTGGAAGCTGCTTGGTGCCATGGCAACGTTTGTGTGCTTGTAGCTCCTGCGAAGGGATGGAGGACTCCTGATTTTTGCCATTATTTCCATGCTGATTCAATCACCAGACTGGGCTGGAGGACCCTCAGTCCAGTCCAGCCCCTCAGGGTGCTGTGTCCCAGTGTGGCTGCCCCATCAAACTTCTTTAGAAAGCAACTGGATTTGCATATTAGAAAAAAAAAAGGTGGTTAATGGGAGTGACAGATACTTATTACTTCTCCTTTCAAACACAGGACTAATTGTCTCCTGTCCCTAGTAAGCAATTTAAAGAAATGCTGGTGTAGGAAGAATTAGATAATGAAGCTCTTCTCATCTGACACTTATATATAATTTACTTTTAAATCAACTCCCCTAGGAGGTGGCACAAGCTGTGACAGTGCAGAGAATATTTTAATGGTTTTGGCAAGGAGTCAAAGCAGAAAACTTTCTATTTTAATCCCAGGATGCCAGTGGCTAATATTTCAAACCAACAGGGGGTTAAGGGGGTGGAGATGTTAAATGTGATGTTGCAAACTGAGGTCACTGTGATCAAAAGGAGCTGGTGGGGACAGATTTGTACATTTTAAACACCTGCTTATTATGTTCTTTCAGTGCTGTTAATAAAAAAAATACCACTATGGAGAAGGTGTAGGAAGAGCTGGGTATTGCTTGGCTCCATCCCAGCTCTAGGAGAAATGAAAATAGTTTCCTTCACTGTATCAATACATGTTATTGCTTTGCCATATTCCTTTTATGGACAAATATCCTTACAGAGTCTATGGTCCTTTGTGTGTCTGCTTAGGGAGTTCAGCGGGGGTGTTGATATTAAACAGTGAAGGGAAGAATTCCCATCCCTGGAAGTGTCCAAGGCCAGGTTGGACAGGGCTTGGAGCACCGAGGGATAGTGGAAGGTGTCCCTGCCCATGGAATGAGATGATCTTAAAGGTCCTTTCCAGCCCATTCTGTGATTCTCATTCTAATATGAAAGTACCATCACTTCATCTGCCTTTAGAGGTAAATTAAATATTTATCTCAGGTTATGACATTAAATTGTTGTCCAGATGAACTGGAGCAACAATTGCTGCTCCTCATGCTGCTGTACCAACAATGCTCAGTGTCAGGCGACCCTCACTTGTGTTCACATCCCCAGGCACACGTGGAGGGGGATGGAAGAGCTGGACCTTAGTGCAGGCTTTAAAGAGAACACACACATGCTGCAAAGGCCCCTTGGTCTTCTCTGCCCAAAGATATTTCGGTAAGAAAGGGTTGGTCAGTTCCAGATTTTAATATTTCCCGGTAGTGCAGCCCAAGCAGTGGGAATGAATCTCCAAAGCTGCACGATGTCCCTGTGCTCAGGGCTCCACGCGGGCTCCTAAATCAGCCTGATTTCATTCAAGTCTTACTCCACAGCTGCTGTTAAATTGAGTCCCTGAAGAGAATATGAGTTTGGAGGCATAAGAGGGCAGAACAGAGAATGTTCCTTTAATTGTTTTTATCCACCACTCGGAGTCACTAGAGAGAGGAGTAATTAGGGAATTGTGGTGCATTTCAGTAAAAGCACCACTTCCCTCCTTCCCTCTCCTTTTCTGTGGAAACCGTATTTCAGAGTTTGTCACATTTATAAGCCCTAGGAAGAACCTCATATGCAATAATCCCAACCTAATCATATCTTAACTAAGCCCTTTCTGCAGAGATTTATGGTGCCTAAAGAAGGCAGCCGTAAATAACCTGAATGGCACAAGCACAGTGTGGCACCAGCTCTGCACTCTGTGATGTTTTTAACTGGAACCCCTTTTGCTGCTGGCCTGGCAATAATTGGGTTTTTCTCTGCTGCTCCTCAGGAGGTGAAGATCCCAGTTCAGTAAATGGAGTTGTTTTGGGATCCCTGAAACACACGAGCTGCTTTTAGCAGGGCAGGGAAGCAGTGCCAGCATCCCCCCCTGGAAGAACCCACTGTGCCAGGACTCAGGGAATGGGAGGGAGAACAATCCAGCACCTGCTGGGTTCAGAGCACAGTCACTGGGGCTCAAAGCATGGAGCTGGTATCGCCAAAGTGTGTGTTGTAGGAGGGAAAAGTGCCTCCAGGAGTCTGGGTTCTCCAGCATGTTCAGCTTAAGTGGTCAGGTAAAAAATTTACACTGCATTGACGTGGAAAAAAACTATTTTAATTTGTCAATCTCAGCTTTGGATGAGCATTCTTTGCCCAATATCCTCACCTGGAAGGGCAAAACTGCAGGGATGAGGGAACGACTGCAGGGCAGAAAATCTGGGGGTGATGCAGCACATGCAGGGACTGCCAGGGACCTCTGGCTGAGAAGGAATGTAGCCATGAGTAAACAGATTTAAATACGAATTTGGCACCGTGCAGCTCTGCTTGCAGAACATATGTTCTGTGTGCGTCGCCCAAGGCAACCTGAGCATGGGGATGGGATTTTATCTTCCTGTTTAGTGCACTCTGGGGAGCATCTCAGCATCCAAACCGGTGTGGAAGTGCCACCTCACATGGAAGGATGGCTGGTGATCACCTCGCAGCATTGAGGTCAAATCCTAGGAAGAGAATGGCCAAGAGGACTGGGATGTCTCCATTCAGAGGTGTTGCCCAGCCACATTCCTGATCTTTAGGTATTTTCTTCTGTTTCAGGGGGAAGCAAGGAATGGAAAACTGTTTCATTTTTTTTCCTCCAGCAAATCTGAAAAACATCAGTTATGTCCAAAAGTTGAGAGCATCAACTTCTTGCACCACCACTCAATCCGGAGAAAACAGCATATTTCAGAACCAAACTAAAAAGGTTTGGGTTTTTTGGTTTTTTTTTCCCAGAAGTAGCCTCAGTTTCCCTCACTGCTGCCTCCAGCACTGGGGAGATTAGACAGAGCTGCCACACAAATGCCTTTTATCTTGCTGTGTGTTGCTCTTTGCAGCTGCCTGTTGAAAAACTGAACTGTTTATCTTTCACTTGGTAAGAATTAGTGCTTTTCTGCTCTCAGGCTGCACGAGAAGTATTTTCTCCAGGCTACCCTAGACTGAACTCCACAGGATCAGTGTGTGGCACTGATAAATCCCCTATCTGTGCTTCCCCATCTGTTAACTGCTCCTCAGGCTGGGTATCCAGCTCAGCGTTTGAAATTCACTGGATGGGGTTTGGTAGTGAGCAGACTTCAAATCACGGCTGCCTTGCTGCTTGAGTGGGATTCGGGAAATCAGGACAGTTCAGGAAATAAAAATTACCTCTTCTGTTGAAGCAGAAGATCACCGAACGTGTCCAGTGGCATCAGGCCTGACTCTTCTTTATTTATATCAGTCCTGTGCTAATGTAAAGCTGTTGCTGGAGCCTGGTGCCTTTTGAGGAAGAAGTCAAAGCAATCACAAGGGTCTTCAATAGTGGGAATATCACCCCTAAGCTGTGCTGCAGGGCTGGAGGGATGTTTCTCTGGGAGTTCTGTTGCATTGGCACGGTCTGGAGGGAGGGGCTCTTAGAAGTTCCCTCACTTTTCCCCAGCAGATCCAAACTGGGGTGGCTCAGGTGGGGTAATGGCCCGGAGAAAATGGTTTGGACTGCAAAAATAACTCGCTCTGAAACCCTGCTGCTTGTTCCAGAGCTGGCTCTGGTGCTGCTCGTCCTTCCTTTGTGGCTCTTCCTCTCGGACCTGATGCAAAGTCGATGGCAATTTTCTTGTTGACTCTGATGGGGGCTTTGTATCAGCACTTAATGGATTAAATAGGTCTTTTCCTAAAGCAGCTACAAGTACACTTTATTAGATTCCCCTGATAATTCAACCGTGCTCTCAGCTCTCCTCGTGGAGACGCCTCAAAATTCAAGGAACATCCAGCAGGAAATTTAAGGTTTCAGCTGTTTCAGCCTCCTCCGTTTCCTTCCAAGGAGCAACTGCACATTGATGGGTGGTTTTGTTCTGCTTTTAGGTGCTGAATGCACCCACCCTGGTTCTGTTTGTCATGGGATTTGTAGATCAACAAAATAAGAGGGTGAAACCTGTGCTGGCCTTAATATTTATCTGTCTGGTCAGTAAAAGTGACTGTGTGCAGATTTTTCTCATGATTTCTCCTTTGTGTTATATAGTTACAAATCACAAACTAATAACAAAAAAAACCCTTTTAAGGTGCATCAGCACCTCCTTTCACTTCTGCTCCTAAAAACATTAAATCAGCACTGTGGATTTCTGGAAATATATTTTACATTTTTACTGTCTTTCCTCCCAAATCAATACACCTTTGCAGCCAAGCCTTATTTTCAGGTGATAAGCAAAGAGTAGCTGCAAAGCTGATGCATTTAGGGATGCTCAAGAGTTTTGATAAGCTGGTCCATTTTTCTGAGGGAGTGAAATCCTGAAAACCCTGAGGTGATTTCTTTCCGTCAAGCAATATTTAAGATTCAAGATCTTGCAGTAGAACCAAGAGTTTTCATGGAATATTTAACTTAATAGGCATTTATAGGCAAAAAAAAAAAAAAAAAAGGTGCTGTGCAAGTCCCCATTGAATAATTATATAAATATTTTCTTACCATTAGGTTGCACTGTACAAAATACACCACTTCAGTATTTAAAACCTTTTTAATGATGGTTAATCCTTCAGCCTTTGGTTTGGTGAGCCATTGTAAAAACCCTCATGGAAAGAAGAGGGAAAGAGAGGCGGCCAAGGGGAAGGAAAAATAATAAAGTGTCAGGGTAGTGTGAGAAATGCCCTGGGGAGGTGGCAAACATTTCTGCAATTAGTGGTGTGAAAATGGTAGATTTGTTAGCAGTCTCCATGCATTATTAATAGCAGCAGAAACAAGAGCTGCCCACTGTTCTGCCTCCTGATAGGGATGCTTTCCTTATTTTTACCTTGTTTTGCCTCCCAGCTGGTCACTTTATCTGACACGCTGGCTCCGTTTCAAGCCTGGCTGGGAAACTTGTCCTGGGCTCTCACTCTGAGCATCAGCAATTTCCTTTCCTCCCCTGCCAAGTGCTTGGCAGCCGTGTCTGAGAGGAGACAGCCCTGCCCCAGCCCAGATAAGCTGATCCCTGCCAGGGCTGGGGCTGGTGGTGGCCTCAGGTGCTGGGGGAGATGCTTGTCCCACACCTTTTCTGTGCATTGCCTTGATCCTTCACAGCCCTGCCCTCAGCACAGATGGCAGTGGCAATAATCGCAATCATCCACGTTCTGTCCCTGCTGCAAACAGGGGCATTAATACACACCCAGCTCCTCCCGGGAGCAGGGCTGTGTATCCCTGCCTCCCTCACACCTTTCCCTGTGCCACAGCTGCTCCTGGATATATCCTCAGCTCCCTTTTTCCCCTGGCCCCAACCTCCTGCTCCTCCTCATCACAAATCTCTGCATTCAGCTTTCCCCCTCAGCACAGGGCAGCCAACACTTCACCTGCTGCACTCCACCTTTCCCCTCAGCCTGGCGTGCTCTGGAGCACAGCTAATGAGAACTAAATAACGGCACCATCTGGGGATTAAAGTGCATTTTTTTCACCCGATTTGTCCCACTAACAGTGCTGGTATAAGGAAGTTATACACAAATATGCCATCGCACGCAATTGGTTTATTGCTGTAACTTGTTCTGCAGGTACAAAGAGCCTCTGAGGTGGCAGCTGCCTGCTCTCACACCAGTTTTATACTGGTGCACCAGTAAATAGCTGCACAAAGCTTTAGGGAGTAGCTCGTGAGGAAAGGTCCTGCTGAATTTGCAGGAGCAGCAGCAAGGAGCTGTCTCTGGGCTCCTTTCACAAACGAAGCCTCTGTCCAGCGATCATCTGTAGAGAAAACAGCTTCAGCCCAGTCCTTCCTCTGGAAAATCCCCCCTGGTGCCATGAGAGGGTCCCAGCCCTGCTTCGGTCCCCCTGTGAGGCTTTACAGGGCGGGGGTCCCCAGTTCTCACCGAATGAAGTGCGAGGAAGATGATGTGAGCTTGGGGTTTGCCAAAGGATGGGGCTGTAGCCCTCCTTGCCCAGGACAGGCACTGCCCAGCCGGCCCCTGGGCATCTTCCCGAGCCCCACAGCAGCACTGGGGCCCTGACTATCCACACTCAGTGCCACAAACCTCCCCATTTTCCAGCTGCCACGATTCAGGAGCTCTTCTGCTAAAAGGCAAATGTGGGCAGGCAAGCCAGGCCTAGGCCTAGTGGGCCTAAATGTGGGCAGGCAAGCCAGGCCTAAGCCTAGTGGGCCTCCTGGCTGTATGTCTTGAAATTCTGATTTATTCAAGCAGGAGGGGAAGCATCCTTTGAGCATGTTTGTTCAGTACCAGCACAAAACAAAAACTAATTAGGTCAGTTCAGCTCGAAGAGGATCTGTAATTTGCTACCAGCTCGGCCTTTAAAATAAGGACTAGTTTATTAAGTGAGGTGAAAACATGCTGCTAGAATCACCCTGTGCAATTAGACCTATATTTCTACCCAAAAAATCTTTTCTTGATTAGTCCCAAAGGCAGGTTTCTCCTGGGGTCCTTTACAGCTCTTCACTGAAAAATGCATTGAGATGTGAGACAGACCAATGGTTCCTTGTCTTCATTCACAAGGACCCTTCCATACAATTGATTTTTTTTTTTTCTGCCAGAGAGAAATAAATGTTACTTGTCACAGTCCAGCTCCCCCACCTTCAAAGCAGTTGTGAAAACCTCGCCAGATCTGTGCTGTAGTTGGGTAGATTTGCCTTCTCCCTGTGTAATGTGATTTATCTGGCCAGAGCAAAGACAGATTGACAAAACTGCTGTGTGGAAGAGGGAAGTGTTCTTTATCACTGCTTTTGCAATATAGATTTTACAAGCTGACAACGGGGTTTAATCTCTGAATAAGCAAAGTTAAGTTCCAAACAAGTGCAGTTCATCTTAGTTCAGGGGCTTGTGGGGAAATGCTTCACAGGCAGGATGTGTCATAACGAACCAGCAAAGGCAGCAGCTGAATTTCCAGGCCTGGCTGGCTCTGGGTGCATTCTCTAATTCATTGCTGAGCTGATGGCTCTTGATGCAGCCCTTGAAGGCAAGCACAAAATAAACCCTTGCAAGGGTTGGAGTCAGGCCTGCAGCTCCTGTTGTGGTGGGAACAGGGAACTTAAGCTGCTTTCAAAATCCCATCAGCTCCTGTGCTGTCTGTTAAGCTGCTGACAGAAAAATGGGAGAGCTGTATTTGCACTGGTCCGTGTTTGCATTCAGAGGCACTCAGAACACGGCCCCTGTGTTTTCCTGCTGGCTGCAAACACCATCCCTGCCCTGGCACAGGCAAAGATGGGAAGAAAAGCTGGTGTCAGCCTTAATGCTGTGTTTCCTGGAGGCTCACACTGGTTTAAGACAGACCTTTCCCACCACTGGGATGAATTCTGGATTTCAGCCCTCAGGGAGAAGGGGTCAGCACGAGTTTTACAAGGAGTAATTCATCTGAACGAGCGCTGTCGGGGTTCGCAGGCACAGAACTTGAAATATTCTGCTCTTTGCAAAGTTCACATAATTCTTCGTGTGCTGTTCCTAAGCAAATCTATTGGAGCTCATCTTCCTAAAAATAAACCAGCAGATGCAGCCCAATATGTCTGAGCTCCTCTAAAATATACATTGAGCACGCAGTATGTGAACACATTACCGGGAGGAAAGGGGAAAACATGCCTTGAAATTGTTTGTGGGTATCTGAGCATGTAAAATCTGCGAGGCTGTGAACCTTCCCATCGAAGGCTTGATCCAGGATGATCCTTTCTGTGGATGGGTTTGAATCATAAATGTCTGTACAGCAATAAGTGTGCAGTTTGGGAGGATATTCACACTTCCTTTTAATTTTTATCTGGGAGATTTAATCGTGTCCATTGGCAGATAAGTGAGGAAGAGGATTTTTAACCTGCTGTGAGATGTCAGGAAGCAAAGACAACGTGGAATGTCTCATTGAGTGGTTCCAGGCGTGGTGTTGAACAAGAGCTGGGCACAGCTGACAAAAAGGACAATGGCAAAGAATTGAGCTCCAAAGTGTGGACAGTAAACTAAAAAAGGGGAATTTTGGAATGGGAATTGGGTATTCTGTGCACAGTCCAGGCAGCCTCGGGGCCCAGGGTACTTGAGGAAGTGGTGTGGTCACATATAGGAGGCAAAAATGTGAAGTGCCCTCACACTGAGCCTGGAGAGAGCTCAGGAAAAATGAATCTGACCTGCTGGGACACATAATAAAGGGAGATAAACACTTAAAGAGGAAAATATATTAAACTGCCCCCCCACTTTAGCAGCATCTGTTGATAGCAAGAGCACTATATCTGGTGAAAATGTAATAAGCTACAAGATTAAATGTGTATCATCTTTGCACTGTGAGGCAGGCTGAGATTGCTGCCAGGCTACAGCAGAGAGATTTGCACAAACACATGAGCAAAAGCAATGTTGTCTGGGCTTCAAGCTCAATTTCTGCTATTCAGCCACATAAAATTATCTAAATCCTATCTTGCAGTTGACAGGCAGCAGGGCAAGGTCAGTTAATCACAGCGGGGCCATGGAGGAAGGGAAGGGTTCCTCTGATATCCAGGGCTCAGGAACAAGAGCAGCTTTGCCAGGGCTTCAGCTGCTGGTTGCTTTTCCTCTCTCCCAGTGTTAAAAGCAGCTCCGTGTGGGTGTCCATGTGGGAGGAGAACACGGAGAGATGGAGCCTTTCCCTGGCTCTACACGAGGCACAGGGTCCATCCTGAGGTTCTGCCAGTTCTTGCTCTGCTTGCAGCCAGGGGAGGAGTTTCTGTGACTAATTGTAAGGTCTTGAACTGCAATCGAGACCTGAACCGTGTTAAAGACGGAAAAGTTTTGTCTAGGAGGAAGAGGACAGCAATCAGCCAGTTTGGGCAGAGAGTTTTTAGAAGGAAGAGGAAAGGTCAGGGATAAAAAAAGATTAAGAGATCTGTAAGATGGAAAAGCCTGGGGGAGCGTGGGAGGGGAGAACATGGATAATGGAAACATGTATTCACCTAAAATTTGCATTGTTGAATCTGATAATCACACTGGGCTGCAAAGACTCTGAAATTATGACATAATCCATCCTTCTGTCTCAGAGCAGGATTAGTTATACCTCTGTGTTGGCAGGGTTCTGTTTGCCTGTTGCTGAAGGTCGTTCAGCACAGAATCCTCCACAGCCTCTTCTCTGCAGCTTTACTAAACATTGAAAGCTTTGCCTAAAGCCTGACCCTCATCATCCTGCAGGAATTTCAGCTAATTCTTGTTCTAGCCAGCACAAATACAAATGCACCGTCAATTCCTTTGTCATTGCAGCTCTCTTCAATATTTGAAGCCTGTAATATTACTTTTTTTCTTTCTGCACGTTTATCTTCTGCTCAAGATCAGGTTTTCTAGGCTGTGTTTGCCTCTGCACTCTTTCCACTTGATCCTTGTCTTTTATCTGAAGTCTGTGTAGCCCCATTCACCCCAGGAACGGGAGGGTGGAGGCAGAAAGGCCACATGGCTTAGTCCAGCTATGGGCAGCAGCATTCTGGCTACTGGAAATCATTCATTTCTGTCTGGAATCTTTTAAATAACCCCAATCACTAAAAGTCTGCCTAAACAAGCCATGGGCAAAGTGTTCTTGGGCATTACTGAGTGCAAACAGCTTTACAGCTGGAGGGAGCAAATGTAAGGGTGGATTTGGACCTATTGGCTGCCTGAAAAAAACCAAAAAAACCCAAAATATTTTCCACTGTGCTGTTGGCAATTTATTCTGTGCCTTCTCTGGAGTAGTGGCAAAGGGTGGCTGTGAGCTGAGTCAGAGCTGGAGGATGCAGGTAGTGGGAGAGGCTTCCCCATCCAGCTCCAGGGCATCTCTGCGAGCAGCACGGATGGCCCAGACCTTTCCCAGTCTAAAAGGAAAGGAGCAGCAATTGGACAGGACAGGATTCACACCCTTTATTGATGCCAGCAGAAAGCTCTGTTGAAAACAAATACCACGACTCGAGGAAAACAAAGCAAAGGTGAAATGCCCAAAGCTGCTCGTTCCACAAAGCAAACAGGCAGGATTTAAATGCCTCTCGCTTGGGCTGAGGAGCAGAGTGAGAGAATAATGGAAAGAAAGAATTAAGGGTTAAGAAAGAAAGGGGGAAAGAAGCCTTTTATCTAGGAATTAAAGGTTTAACCCGGTAAATCTCCCTCTTTCTCTTAGTTCTGGGATAAAAATAAGAGCACTTGGAAAGCTTAAGAGCTAGATTTGAGGAGACAGCCGTGAGTGTGAGGATGCTCAGACACAACTGGGGACTGTAGAAATCCCTAAGCTGCTTTTTCTTAGGAGAAATAAAAAAAAATTACCACTTTAGAAGTCTTCAGATATGTCTGCATTTTTAGTTGAGTGCAGTTTTAAAAAGCGATGTTACAGTGGGCTTTGTTTGCTTAAGTTCAGCCAAATCTTTCCCTGGCAGGAGCAAAAATTGCGGCATTGGGTTTGCATTTGTCAAGCAGCTGCTTTCTGTGGGCAATACCCAGGGAAAAGGGGTCTTTTCCAGGCTCAGATTGGTGTCCAAGGGTGAGTAACCCTCTGGGAGTGCTTCCCTGCCCTCATCACCCCCGTGGGGAATCCGTCCCACTCACTGAGGGGAGTCAGGTTTCCTACAAAATGAGTGAGAGTTCCAAAGCTCATCTGTGCTCTGGCTCTGGAGTCTTTTTCTACAGAACTCTGCTGGTTAAAGTCATGTTGGGCAAACATTAAAGACAATTTCAGTGTCCTCACCTGGGGAGTTTGTGGCTTTCAGGACAGTTGAGTCAATCCTGGGAGAGATGTGGGTCACTCACCTCATCTGATCCACTGCTCGGTTTCCTAGGCTGATAAAATGCTTGGGAGCTGCAAAATGCTCTGAGTCTTCCTGCTGAAATAGCCAGAAATCATTCTTTCCTGGAACAGAGAAAAGAATAGATTTTCTTCCAGGAACAGATTTCTTTTTCCCTTTTATTTGCAATGTAACTTTACCAGCAGTTCAAATCTGAATGGCTCTGGACTATTTTTGTTATTGCAGTTAAGAAGTCACTATCAGCCATTATCAGTCTTCAGCATTAAATTTTTTTTTCATTCAAGAATATTTAGTGATATAGAGATGAAAAGAGGATTCTTTTGTCAAGAAGTCTGGTCTTTCTCTGTACCTTCCCAAGAGGAAAATAATCTTGAAAAGAGTGGGGATACTGAAGAAGGATACCTGATAAAAGAGGATTTGCTATCAAAACCTGCACTTCTCTTTCCATATGCAATGTAGATGTAACAGAATGCTAAATATTAGATCATAAAAGTAATCATGAGAAAATCAGAAGCCACTATCCAAAAGCATAACCCCAAGTAAAGAAAAATTCCTTGCACCAATATTTTTGTAAACAGCACCTAGTTAAAAATTAAATGGTGCACTATATAAATATATTATATAAATATAAACCCCTGCATCTGTGAGTAAATCCAACTACAGAGTCAAAATGCCTGCATTTAACAATATTCACATGGAACAGCATCCAGCTTTGGCTCTGCAACTTCCTTCCTTCCTTCCTTCCTTCCTTCCTTCCTTCCTTCCTTCCTTCCTTCTCCCACCCAATTTTAGCCATCTGATAATTTATCACCCATTTTAATGTAGCTTCTCTCTGTGCTTAGTGGAGATGAAAGGGGGAATGGCCTTCCAGAGGTCCTTGGTTTGGAGAACCACCTTAAAAAGCAAGAGACACTTTTACATCTCTGAAAGCTGGGAGCTGGAAGAGTTTCCTTTGAATTATACAGATTTTGGTAATGCTTGAATGGCTACAATACAGGCACAGGAAAAGGTAATTTCTTCTCCTAGAAAGGAACAGGAGGGAGCCCAAGGCTCAGCTTCCAGCAGGGCAGTGGCAGAACCAAGAGCAGACTTTGCCTTTCAGTCCCTGCTCCTTCCACCCCACAGAGCCTTTTCTGTATCCCCACCCTTCTCCCTCTTCCTGCTGCTTCCAGCTCAGCATTTATTCATGCCAGGTTTCAGGCACGGTTTTCTCCCTGCTCAGATCATTTCTGCTCTGCAAACAGGTGGACAAAGTGATTTGCTCCCAGTGGAGCTAAACATCTTCGTGGTTCAGTGAGCTCCTGAGGAGAAAAGCAAGGAGATGGGAAGTTCCAGCATCAGGGAGATTATTCCAGTTTAGTGGCTTAAACCAGCAGCTGGTAAGGGCAGCTGTGGAGCACAGCCTGGCTCAAAAGGGAGTCTGGAGTTTGGTGTCCCCTCACAGAAGGGTCTGCATTAACCAGATCCTCGTTTCATCGGCGGTTAAACGTGGAAGAAGAAATGGGAATTTCTGAAGGATTAAATATAAAACAATAGTATTAATGGGAAGGGACAGCACTAAAAAGGCAACCCCATAATTCAATCCACTGAGCAGGGAAAAAGAGAGAACATGATTTATTAAAGATATTGCTGATAAAGAGGATAACCAGGAGAAGAACAGCTAACCAGGCACAGCGTGTCTTACGGAGGGGTGGAGAACCCTAAGACTTGACACTAAAATGAAACATTTAATACACTTTTATAGATGTCACCCAGTTGTCACTGAAGACAATCATCCAGTACCTGAAGGGAGCCAGGCTGGGTGGAGCTCTGAGCAGCCTGGGATGGTGGAAGGTGTCCCTGCCCATGGCGAGGGGTGGAATGAGATGATTTAATGAGAGGATTTTTATGGCCCTTTCCAAGCCAAACCATTCTGTGATTCCATGATGATTGTCTGGGGTGGATATTTGATTTCTGAGGGAGAGCTGAGCAGTCCAGGGTGTTTTTCCGTAGAGGAGATGCACACTTCAGTATTTGGAAGAGTCTTTAATGGAAGCCATTCACGTGAGCTAAGAATCAATATTGGCACATCAGTGCTTCCAAATCAGGTTTGTGTTTCCTTCATGTGGCTGCATTCTGGAATATCCGTGCAGATTCCTCACAAATCAAAAACATGTGCAAATATCTTTCAGGCTTGGCTTTATCACCAATCTGTGTTCTCATCTCACCCTGCTGAAGTTTGACATTAGCCACAGGGGCGGTCACTGAGAGAGCAAACAGTTATCCTGCAAATAAACCTGGAGAGGGGTCTGGGTCTGTGGTGCCAGGTTTGGATGGCAGCTATTCCCAGGTGCCAGCTGAAATGCCCTTCCATTCGGTGACATGAGAACATGGGGGATAATTTAAACTAAATCCATGTCCTCTCCTCAGCCTCTGGTCCAGCACAAGGAGCAGATCCTGCTCTGGGCAGGGTTCAGAGGCTGTTGTAGCTTTGCTCCTACACCTCCTCTTACCCACACTTGGAGTTCCTGCAGCAGGCCTTGAGAAAAGCTTTATTTTCAGCCCCAAAAGATGATAAACAAGCCTCCTGCTGCCTTCCCCTCTCGGATTTTACAGATTTACTGTGCTGGCACATCATCGTTAGCTTTCCCTGCTAGGAGCCATTCCTCAAGCTGGTAAATCCACCTGCAGGTAGTTCTGTCACCCAAGTCGATGACAAGGATATGAATATGATAAAACTTTGGGCTATGAAAGCTAGATGGGAACAAAATTAGCCTGAAAATCTGTCAGACATGAGGGGCAAATATAGAAGTTTATATCTCAGTCACTAAAATAATTTCCTGGTAATGAGCTGCACGGGTCAGGACGAGTGCAAGCAATGAGGTTCATTTGCACATATTGCATGAAAGGTAAGCTCAGACCCTGCAGTCTGAGTCAGGGGAACAAGTAATTGAACTAAAAATAGTTCAGTAAGTCTGCCAAAGGTGGTTGCTATGCAGCTGAATGGCAAGTGGAAGTGAACGGGGCATTTTAATATCAACCGCTCTTTTATCCTGCAAGGACTCCTGGAAATGAGGGTGATGGAAGTGCAAGCTTCACAGCTCGATGTCCTGTCTTCCTCCATCCTGGTGCTGAGCAGCACAGAAAGGCACAGGAATCACTGCCAATACCAACAGAATGATTGCTTGGATATATTTAGGGGGGATATCAGGGAAAGGCTCTTCCCCCAGAGGGTGCTGGGCACTGCCCAGGCTCCCCAGGGAATGGGCACGGCCCCGAGGCTGCCAGAGCTCCAGGAGCATTTGGGCACCACTCCCAGGGATGCACAGGCTGGGATTGTTGGGGTGTCTGTGCTGGGCCAGGAGCTGGGATCATCCCTGTGGGTCCCTTCCAATTCAGGATATTCCAGAATTAATTTCATGCAATTTCTAATGTGCTGTTAGGACAGGCGAGAGGGGCATCAGTGCAGTGTGTCCTGAGAAAAATGAAAATTTTGAGGTAGAGAAGTTGCTGTTCTTGGATCACAGAGAGGGGCAAAGAAGGAATAAAGGGAAATGTGTGGAGATAAAGAAGTTTTGGGAGACAACAGGGCCTGAGATACCAGAGGCAGGAACCTACACAAGCAACAAAATTTAGTCTCCAGCAATAAAAAGGATAAATGAAGAGGGACTGAAGAAGGGTGAGAGACAAATGAAAGTGCAAAATGAAGCCAGAAAACAAAACAAAGATTGAGTCAGGCAGTGTGGGTGTGCACGCAGGTGTCTGTTTGCAAGCACAAATATAGAACAGGAAGATGATGATCGAATAAAAAGAAAAGATACAAAAGCTGGAAAACATTCTGTAGCTAGAGGGATAAAAAAGATTGAAATAAGAAGGCAAGTGGAGGAAGCTGTAAATTAAAGGATAAATGGGGAGGGAGGAATAGCCATTGAAGTATTACAACAGTTTCAGCGTTTTTGTGAACTCTTGTGACAAAGGAGAGGGAAAGCTCTAAAATCTGGAGGTTTAGGACAACACTTGGAAGGTTCTTTGTGTGTAAGAGGCATGGAGGGAGCTCCCTGGGGTAGCAAATGTGACTTGGGGGCACCCTCTGGCCCTCCCGGCTCTCAGGGCTCAGCCCTTTTCACTCGCTCTCATTCTGCCTGCGGAATGCTGCTGGCAGGATGAACATGCTGGTCCTCACTGGCCAGATGTTCTACTGGCATCTGTGGGTGCTGGAGTTGGGACAAACACCATGATTGTTTCATCTGAGGGCTTCACATGAGGAGATTTTGAGGCTCCTGTTTGGATTTGCAGTCAACTCTTTGTGCTTGCACCTCGCAGTCACCTTGGTATCAATTCATGGCACTTTCCAGGCATGTGGATGAAAAGAGCACCCAGAGCTCAGCTTTCTCCCTTGTAGAACATTCCAGAAAACTCCTGGGGTGGAACAGAAGCGTCTGGCACAGAAAGGGACCCCTTTGGCTCGCTTGCAAGGCTGCAGGGAGATGTAAATCTCATCTTTATCTGTGGCTGGGGTAAATCGAGGCAGACAAGGCCGTGTCTGGGAGGAGGTGACACCACCCATCACTGCTCCATCCCCCCGGTCCCCTGGTGGGCCAGGTGTGTGTAATGCAGCCTGAAATGAGGCTGTGTCACCCTGGGAGCTGGGCAAGGAGCACAGGAGCAAAGCCTGAACGCCTCTGCTTCCCCCAGGACGATCCCTTCAGCTTGGATGCCCCGTCAGAGGCTGCTCAGCACCAGCTCAGCCTAATTCATCCTTTCGGGCTGTTGATCTGAGCTAGAGATTGGATCTCCTCCGTGCCTCCACTCTTCAGGAGCTGACAGGCACAGCAGTTCCCCAACTCCCTGAATTATGCTCAGCTGCCTTCGCAGCACTCAGGCACAATACAGATTGTGACACAGGCGATCTCTTTACAAAACACTGAGCTCAACCTCCCCGCAGTCTATTACACATCCTGTCTCCACAGAATGTGCCTGGAGACAGCATAAATCATCCTAGGAAGCTTCGTCATGTGCCCAGCTCTGCTTCAGAGCAGCAGCCTGAACACCTGAATTAACACAGCCTGGCTGGCATCTCCCCACTGCTGCTCACGGTGTCAGGTCTGTCTGAGCAGAGCTGGGAGTGACCCGTGGCACAGGGAAGGACACACAAGTGGCTGTGCAGAAAATGAGGAAGCAGCCCAGCACAACCCTTGCCATCCTGTGTCTCTGTCACCTGGATTTTGGCAGCACAAGCCTCGCACAGAGATGTGCTGTGGAGCAGGTCACAGAAACGATCCGGGCTAAAAATAACCTGCCAGGAAATAAAATCGCTCTTCCCGATTGTTTTCAGCAATGTGGTCTCCTAAGATGGAATTTCTTGCTGGGGTTGGGCGTGCAGGGGAGGAGGTTTCAGGCCTGGTGCTTGCAGTGGTCCCATCACACACCTTTGTCACTGTGTGCTTAATTAAGTGACCTCCTGATGATCCACAGGATGTGAGAGGATGACTCACCCCAGCCTCACCAATTTCAGTTCTCAGACTGATCTGTGTAAAAACTGCCCTGGATCTCCCAGTGCCAGAAAATCAGCATCTCTTTCCATCCTTCTGTCTTTGTCCCTGGGCTTGCTCGTGAAGCCAAGGTCCTGTCAAAGCCAAACCAGTCCCCCCCAGAGCATGATTTCCAGCAATAAATTGTCCTGGCCAGCCTGCATCCCGCATTGTTGCATCCCACCTGTAATTTCAGGGCTTTATGGAGTTCTTCTTCATTTCTTTTCATGAAATGCCCTGAAAGAAAATCCATATCCTGCCTTCCACCCAGCAGATCCTGCATTTCAATGGAGAATTAAGTGATTCGTGTCATCTCTACTGAGTCTGAAACACGGAGGGGACGTGTCTGACACAATATATCAACCTGTGGGCCATCCATAAGATGTCCAGAGGGATTTTTAAACATTAAATATCCCTTGGCACCTCCATTGCTCAGGTATCTTTGATCATCCTCCCAAGAAATCCTGCAGCATTAGGCACATAAACAACTTTGGGACTTTTTCTCTTAATTTCTACCGCCTAAGTTTCCAGCATTTTCTGAATCTCTTCGTGATGTTTGTGGGGTTTGCTGGAAGAGAAAACAGGGGAAGAAAAGGAGACACCACCCCTCTGCCCTAAGCAATGCTTTGGTTTAAATTCATGCCTCCCTAATAGTGCAAAATGCAGAATAGGTAGGGAACGAGGTCCTTGCAGAAGGTGGATAATTGTGGTTCTCTCAGAAAAAACAAGCAAAAAAAAATAAGCTTACGTGATGGATGGCTCAGTGCTATGAATGCAAATACCAGGCTGTAATTTATTGAAGCTAATAGCAACAAAATGTTAGTAAGATGGTTAGAAAACAACAAGAGCAGAGATGTCTGATGGAGTTTAGATATTCATCAAACAAATGAGAGTCCTTAGTGGGAAGTGTCACAAAAGAAGGATGGGTGAGCTCATGCAAGGTGGAAGGTAAAAGTCATCACGAGCCTCTGATTCAATGTTCATGCCAAGCCCCCACCCCCAGCACCTATAAACCAATTTATTTTGTCATCTTTCAATGCTCCATCCTACAACCTGCTTTGGGGCAACTTGTTTATTTAACAGGCCAGGCTCCACATGCAAAAGGAGGGTGACATTTAATCCTGTGATTTTATCCAGTTGTGATTAAAGCTCCTGGCTTTAATGGCAGAAAACTTGGGAAAATGGAGTTTACATGGTCACCTTCACAGTCTTTTTTGCCAATTCACCCCCAGACCAGTCCTGGAATTCCGTTCCCATCCTGACACCGCTAATGACAGCAAAGAGTTCTGCTGGGGGTTTTTCTGACAGAGGAAAAGCTTTGTTTTTCCACTGTGTGTTGATGAGCACGGCTTTGAAACACTCCTGAGGTCTGGAGTTTAGATCCAGAAGTTCAGATGCTTATCTAAACTGACTTTAAATTGACTGCATCACTCACTCACCTTCCTGCCAGCAAAGAAGGGATGAACACAGTGAGGGGTGGCAGAGGGGTGCAAACATGACCCAGGACATTTTTTCCAAGGTCAAAAACGAGTAGATTTGTCTAATTCTCATTTCCTACCTCCCACTTTAAAATTTTTGAGGGAGGGCAGCTGGTGTCAGCCAGATCCTTTCAGACTTCCCAGCGTGCTGTAACTAGGCAGCATCCACTTCAATGGCAAGGGATGATAATTGCAGGTCCTAGGCTGCAAACTGACGTCAGCTCTCCAGAGGAGGATGCTGACTGCTTAATGAACATCACTAGAAACTGTTTAGCTCCTGCTCGGAAAAAGAAAACTCAAAAATTACTTTCAGGGAGCAGTCAGCATCCATTATCTTCTTTCTGATGATAATTTAGAGATGTTTCTCCCAGCATTTGAGAAAAAGAGTTCACTTCCAGAGCAGCAACTTCAAGTCTGATTATGTAGCAGAGAGAAAAAGGTGACATATAATTAGAGGGTCCTTTTCTAGGAGAAAATTAATTTCTGCTGTATGCAGGGACCCTTTGTATCCTCTATGCCATCCTGTTTATAATTCCATGTATAAAGCTTAGGTGTATCCCCCCTTCATGCTGCTGTTTTCCCCTCATTTAAGGTTTTTAGAGTGATCAACTGCTCAGGTAGGCTGGGAATGGGAATTTGTTTCCTTTTCCTTGGCAGCAGGAAGAGATGGAATTGGTGTGGGTTCCATTTCTAAGGTCCTGCTGTTACAGCCTCGTTACTGGGGGCATTTGCACATTCAAATTGAGAGTTAATTTTTTATAAATCCCTGCAGCAGTGGAAACAGAACAGTAGGGCACTGCTGTTCTGGTATTGCACCATTCCTGAATCCTTGCCTTCTTCCCACCACCAAATTCCCTCATAGGGAGGTCACCAAGAAGCCGCTGAAACAAATCTGGCAGTGGGGGGTTGTCTTTATCTCAATGGGCTTCTCCTGCCTCTTTGGAGCCTACTTATGGTGCCAGGGAAGCACAGAGGTCAGGGAATTAAGGAGAATTCACCTCTCCAACCCGGGCTGTGCTCATCGTGGTGAAGCTCTGCAGAACTCAGGTGTTGTACCTGGGGATGGATTTGTTCCATTGACTTTTCCTGAACGACAGCTTCCAGCGAGGATGAACTTTCTTTGAGGTCTTTCTGAGGGAATTAATTTAAATTTTATCCTTGAAGGGCGAGGGAGAGATTTTTGGAAGCCAGAAAAGAGCAGAGAAAATAAAGGGCTGGAAATAAGCACAGTAACAGCATTATGGAATCGAGCTTTGTTTTCATTATTGTGCCGTGCAGCAAAATGCATTTCCCAGCGTTCTTCAAAGCACTCCAGTAATTTGTCTTAATTAGCATGATTTAGGTGGTTGCTTCCAGCCTTTGGAATTTAGCACAAGGTTAATGTACATAAACGTATGATGGCACAGAGAGAAACCAGAGTTGTCGTGAAGATGAAGTGTTCCAGCAGCACGGAATGCGCAAGGAATTGGCTGAGTAGGCGCTCTCGGTTCTGCCACCCAGGCAAAATAGAAAAATACACTGAGCTGCAGATGTGTGACTCCCAGGAGCCTCAGGAGCAGCAAAGTGGGGGTCAGGAGTCTCTCTGGAAATGCGTTTTCTGCTGTATTTGAATGGAGGCTGGTTTGTTTTTAAGGTTGTGCTTCTTTAAAAGCTGCAGTTTGATACCCAGCAGGGTTTTCTGTGTCTTAGTGCACTTAATTGTGTGGAGCTGGGCAAGCTCAAACCTACCAGCGAAAGGCAAACTCTCCAAAGGTGGCAGTGGGTGTAGGAATGTGTGAACTCACCTGACAGGGATTTTAGGGGCTTTTGCTCCGTGTGAGACGGAGCTGTCCCTGTCTGTTTCAGCCCTGCCAGCCTCGTGTGTGTGAACACCTTTCCCAAAGGGCTCTTGCAGCCCTTTGCACCGGTTTGATGTGGTTTAGTCTCCATCCAGAGGAGGCTCACACCCCTCTGCCTGGGACTCCTTTCTCTCTCCCTTTTTCCAGCAGCATCTGGAGGATCCTGGAGATCTGCGAGTTTCTGCTGTTCCTGTTGTGTTGTAATGCCCTCGGGTAGGACTGACTCCAGCTTCCAAAGGGAAAACATCTCTGTTTTCTGGATGCTTTTGTCCTGCTTTTCCAGTCTGTCCTTCTCTTTTAAAATGGAGAACATGTTGGTTATGCCCCCACCCAAACACAAAATGACCAGAGTTGCCTCAACCGAAAGGCCAGAGGGAGTGAGAAGCCACGTCATGGTTTGTGTCCAGTGCAAGGTGACCACTCTGCACAGAGGAAGATCTCCTGCAAACATGTTGGATTTGTAATAACTGTGCTTTCATTGCTCATCTGCTGTGCTTGGGGAGCTGTGAATAAGAATTTTGAGTCATTCAGGAGCTTTTTACCCTTCCACCACCATGGATGAATCAAACGTGAGAGTACTGCCCCTAGTAAAGGACGGATGTACAAAAGGAGGTGAGCTCCCACTGAGACTCGTTTTGGCCTGTATTTGTGGCGTGATGAGGGTGAATTACACCCAGAATTCAATCTTCTCCCTGCCAGGTCCCCAAACTCCTCTGACAGAGCCTGCTCTGCATTCCCATGGCTGATTCCCTGTTTGCCTTGGAGAGGTGGTGCAGGGTGTTCCATGTCAGCTCTTTTCCCTCAGAAACACCAACTGTGTTACCATGGCTGCTCCATCTCTGAGATAACACGAGAGGTGCCAGCCCCCCCAGACTCCATCCACAATTTGCTCAGCAGCAGGGAAGAAGCAGCATTTCTGCCTTCCTTTCAGAGTGGCTGGGAAGTCTCCATAGAAACATTTGTTGTTACACAACATCAATACTTTAGGCTGTCTCCTTCCTCCGTTCTGATCCTCCGCGAGGGAATTTGTGGATGCTGTGTGATTTCCTGAGCTGAATGGATGGTTTACATGGCCAGGCTGTCCTGAGGGATAAATTTAGTCTCTCTGTCCCTCTGATGGGTATTTTTGTGCCTCAAGCTCTGCTGCAACAATCCAAGCTGTGGCCAAGAAGTTTTGGTGCAGAGTCTCATTTGTATGGGTAGAATTCTGTCAAACAGATAAAATGATAATCCCCATTACCAGGAGCTAATTAATTTAATTCTCTAGTTTTCTTTGAGGTATGAACTGGAAATAAAAGGACTGAGACTGATAGGAGGGAAAAAAAATAGGAGGGTTGTTTCTATCAGATCTTTCCCTGTGAGTCTGCTCTGCAGAACAGCTTCTTTGCAGAATATATTAGACCCACCTCATGTTTAAACTGCTAAGGTGATGCCTGAGGAACAGTTAATGCCACTGGGAAAGTGAATTATGCAATGAAAGAGGAGGCAAGAAATCAGGGAGAAACATAGAGCATGGCTAGATATTTATCACTGTCACTTTCTCCAGTGATTTTGCTTTGCACAAGTGCACGTGGATTTGAGTGTGACCAGGGATATGTGTCCATATTAGCACATGTTGTGTGTTTAATTATTCCCTGCCTCGCGTCTCGAGGTGCAGACAGGTGGGCAAGGACAGGTGCACCTTTGTTTAACTCTCAGATGTGCCTGTGTGTGCCTCACAGGCCAGCCAGAGGCAATCACACCATTCAGAGCATCTTCCCAGCAGGAGTGACGGCAGCAAATCCTTCTCTTGCAGGTGCCTCGGGAGCCTCATGCAGAAAATCCTTTGCAATCTGGAGTGGGGAGAAGCCCACAGTTACCACACACCTTTTTTTCCCAAGATCTTATCATCTCTTCCTTGCCTCCAAAGTATATCCTGTAAAGGGTGAAAGGAGAAATCTTGTTTTCTCCTAAATCCCTGGATCTGCTCCCATAAAAAGAGCTGCAGTGCTGAGCACATGGAGATCTACAAAGGGAATACCCTGGGCTCGATTCACAGAAATCGCTCCCATCCCTGTGAGCCAGCAAAGGGGGTTTGGGGGTGCAGAGCAGTGCTGGGGGGTTCCCTCGAGGTGTGGGGCTGGGTGTGGACTGGCACAGGTGGTTTATTTAATATTATTATTTAACATTCTGCATGGGCTGGAGGGGAGATGGCAGCTGGGGAGTGGGGACTCACCTGCATCCAGAGCAGAGGTTGGGAATAACCCCGGTGCTCCCTCCCTCATCTCTCCATGCATTCGTAACCCGTGGCTGAAGGGATTTATTTTTTTATTTTTTTGTGGCTTTGAAAATGCGCCTGAACGCTGCCAGGGAGGGTTGGTTTGTGTTTCGAGGCTCCCCTGCTGTATTTCATGTTTACAGTTTATGATCCACGGAATCCTCTGGTGCCTTGTTCCCAGCCCCGCAATAGAAATGTCACGAAATCCAGTGCCGTGTGTGCCGCCCTCTGAGTTTTCCAGCCACTTGCTAATGCATTCAATAAGGTCGAAATCACAGCTCCCCTGCAGAGGGCTTTCTCTCAGAGCAAATGGGTTTTTCTCCCTCACACCAAGCTGCCCTCGTGTCAGCCTTTGCCTTGGGTCCCACCAAAGCTGGCACCCCCAGCAAGCATTAGAAGGGCAAAGATGTGGGGTGTTCATAGATTTGCTCCCTGTTCCTCTTCTCCAGACCCCTTGTATCTGCCCTCGACTGCATTTTTCTTTCTCTCTGTCCTAATCCTTTCAGTTTTTCCTATGCCCGGCTGGCTTGAAGAGAAATAAGGAGTGTGTAGTCTTTTTGCCACGAGCACCTCTGTGTTCCTCCAGCTTTATAAACTGCTGCTGCAGGGAGAGGCTCGGATAAGCCATGGATTTATTCCATCAGGTGAGCAAACCATGTGCAATACTGACCATCCCTCTCCACGCAGCATCAGAATTACAGAGACTTCTATGGCTAAAAGACAACAGGAGAACTGGAAGCCACCAGTTCTCTCCAGAAAATAACCTGTTCAAGGAAGCAGAAATCCTAATTCAGGCTTTCCCTGCTGCACTCTGGCCATGTTCTAATTTCTCCACTCTCTGCTGTTCCAAGGGTCACTTGGTCATATTTCTCCCTAAAACAAACTCGTTAAAAATTCAGGGGAAATGTGCCAGGTGTGATTTAGTTTAAAAGAGAAATATGGAAAACTACCTAGGAAAGGGAGAAGAGGGAAATCTTGAGCCATCTCCTGCGTTTTTGCTGGTTTATTGCTGTGCCTGGGAGTTTCTCCTGCAGCAGTATGTCACTGGAATAATGAGGCAGCAGGTTGGCTGCTTAACTGCAGTGGCCAGATCAGTGGGGATTTCAAGAGATAAGTAATTCTATTTGATTTTGTATCCAGGAATTATAATTTACATTCCCTTCACCTTAGAGAGAGAGGCAGTCTGGGCTATAATTAAGCTTTTTTTTCTCCTGTCTGCTTTGGTCCTCTGCTCCTCTTATTGTCAGGCAATGTGGCAGCAGAAGCCTTAAAAGCAGGGAGTCATGACAACTGACTCTTCCCAGAGCAACTGGAATTGTGAGAAGGAAAAAAGAAATATCCCGAAAACACAAATGCCTGAAAAAGCAATTAAATCACAAAACTGTATGAAGCAGGAAAACGACAGCCAAGGGTTGGGAACCACCCACGAGTTGGGAGTTTGGTATCTGCAGCTTCGAGGTCTGGGCTGGGTAAAAAGGGAGTTGGATTCACTGATGTTATCTGGGGGTCTGGCCGTGGTTTCATGTCTGTAGATCAATAAATGCCCACACAAAGAGCTAATTAAGGGCAGGACGAGTGTCTTGCACAAGAGCCCATTAATGGCTTTGGAGCAAAAGTGCTGTTGAATTTCCCAGGGTGAGACCTCAATGAGCAGTTTAGGACAGTCCATCCTGGAGCAACGTCCATGTAGTGCTCAGAGCTTACTTTTATTACAGGTTTGATTGGCTCCAAATTAAAAAGTTACCCCGGCAGTGAAACATTTGACCAAAATCTTAGACTGTAAACAAAAAAAAAAAAAAAAAAAAAAACAAACAAAAAAAAAGAGTGACTTTGACTGAGATAAGGAATCTTGTGAATTGCTGCGCCTAGATTACTGCTTAGAGTGGCAGGAGAGGGTTTATTCATCTCCATCCTTATTCCTGTTATCTCTCCCATAATAGCAGAACTGTCATTCTCCCCAGTGTTTCCATTGTTTGCACACCCTGACTGGGTGAATCTTGCTTTGACTCCCACAAGGTGTGGTAACCACGTGGTTTTGTCAGCTCACAGAAATGTCCTGGTGCTGAGGGGAGAAAACCTGGATCCATCTGTGATTTTAGCCAACATCCTTCCAGAAAGGCACCAGGTTTTTCGTCTCAGCAGTGCAGGAACATCTGTGGGATTGCCTGTGGTTACAAAGCAGCTGGATTTGGGAAGTCAGGGCTTCCCATTTGTTCCCCTCCTAAGCAGAGGACGGTCTCATGTCTCTGCAAATCAGTTATCCCCGCAAAGCCAGGCATCTCTTTGAGTTAGTGAGGCTTCTCATTTGCCCTTTTGCTCCTCATTCTTTTGCTCTTTGTACATTTAGCTGTTCTCCTTGAAGGGGAGATCCCACCACAGAGAGACTCTGTGGTTTCCATGCACATCCAGTTTATACTCCACTAAAACCAACCAAAGAAAGTATTTGGAGAGTGGCTTTGTTTTCAAACGGCTCCAGATGCAAAATGCTCCGTGGCTTTATGTCAGGATTGTAACAAATGAATAGAGCACAGTGAAATAATTTTGCTAATGAGCTTTGCAACCACATGATGCATCTTCATACAATTAAGGCACAGAAGGAGGCAAGAAGATCCCAAGTGACACCCTTTGTCACAGCACTTCAGGACCCTCCAAAGTGTTGTCTCCCCCTCCCTGTAATTTCTTTCCATCACAAAGAAGAGAAATACACAGACCAGTTGTTTCAACAATTGAAAAATGATGTGTGTGGTGCTGGTTGCAACAGTATTTTTGTAGCTCTCATTTATTTTGCTCTCCAGACAAGAAAGGCAAAGGGCTAGCATTTTATAGAGCAGAGAACATTTTTACACAGTTCTCTTAAATCTTTTTAGCAGCGCCTGAACAAAATGTTTACACTGTAAAGAGAATTTAGTAAACTATCCACAAGTCTTATCACGACAACCTGCCCATCCCTCCTGAGCCACTGTTTTCCATCCCATTCATTCCCAACATCTGCTGCTGCTGACCCTCCAGCCTCATTTACGCAGCTACACTGCTCTCTCTGCAGCCCTAAAATATTTCCTGTTGATTTACACCCGTTTCCCTTCCATTGTCTGATTCGGGCTGCTGGTTTTTCTGGTTTTCTTCTTGTAAAGAGAAAGAAAAAAGCAAAGGTAGCTGATTTTCATTGCTTGTGGCTAAGAACTGGGTAACAACATGAGTAAAACCTGCACAAAGGGTTGTGATCAGATCAAACCATGAGTAAGGGATGTTCAGATGCCCTCAGTCTCTTCCTGTAGAGCTTGTGGGGTGTCAGAGGCTGCTCCAGATCTTTGGTGCTCCAACTCCTGCTTCCCTACTCATTGATAAATCTGAGCTCAGTGGAATTAAACCTCCACCAAGAACCACCTCTAATCTTTTATCAGGGCTTGCCTCTGTTCTTTCTTTTGTTGTGGTTTTCTTCAATAGAGGTCAGTGATAGAGAAGGTTTTATAGACAGAAGAGGGAGTGATTGCCACGGAGGTAAAACACTAGCTCTGTTTTGGTAAGTCAGGGAAGGTTGGCTGAGTGCAAACAAACTTCCCCCTTCATCATCAGTTCTTGAATACTGGGCTGGCACTGGGTTCTGGGCTCAGCCACAGCCTTCTGGGGGAATTTGGGCAGGGCAGCAATGAGGAACCACCGCCCTACACGCCCATTTCCAGCTCTAGAGCAAGGCAGGGTCCCAGCAATGTGTTACAGCCATGTACCAGGACACCAGATTTGGAGGCAATTCCTTCAGGATTTCAGTCCCCAGCAGTCCCTGGAAAAAGCTACTTCAGGACAAATAATTCGGCAAAATTCTGTAACATTTCCTCTAACCTTTCTGTTTCTATTGCACTGCCTGTAGGACAGACAGATTTATACCCTCCAAAGATTTGCCTCCTGAGAAACAAACGGATGAAACAAACCTGCCATCCTGTCCAGTCCCTCTCCTGCCTCTCCACCAGCTGCTTACACAGTCAGCTTATTTATTTCGTGTTGCTTTCCATTAGGAGTGGAGGATTGATGCCTGGAAGTATTTTAATGGCACTGTTGACCTTGATAATAAAACTGTTCAATGTAGTTTGTGTTGGTAATGGCATCCAAACCCCCTGGAGTCACAGAGGAGCAGAACATGGAGTAACACCAGCAGTGAGAGGTCCCATGGAAAGATAGCAGTGGAGAGGCCCCTTTTCAGTGCTGTCTCCTTTCCTGTATCAGGCCCATCAGCTCTTTGTGTGATTTGCCCATCCATGAGCAGATATTTGCTGATGCTCAGAACCATTTCCTGACACTCAGAACCATTTCCCGAGGCTCAGAACCATTTCCTGATGCCCACAACCATTTCCTGACACTCAGAACCATTTCCTGATGCCCAGAACCATTACCCGATGCTCAGAACCATTTCCTGACACTCAGAACCATTTCCCGATGCTCAGAACCATTTCCTGACACTCAGAACCATTACCCGAGGCTCAGAACCATTTCCTGATGCCCAGAACCATTTCCTGACACTCAGAACCACTACCCGAGCCTCAGAACCATTTCCTGATGCCCAGAACCATTTCCTGACACTCAGAACCATTTCCACGCTCGCTCCCGCGACTCGCTGGGCGCTCACCGCCATATGACTCTGACAGCTGCAACTGCCACTAGCTGCTATCACAGGGCTGTGTGTAATTTAGGAGAACAATTTGCATAATTCCAAAGCCTAAAAATATCCCTGCACAAACAAAACGCATTCTCAGGCTCCGCTCTGACGGACGTGGAAGTGGCCGCTTCTTTCCCGGCGCGTTTTTGTGCGGGGGATCCTCAGCGCCTTCTCCTTCATCTGACGGCGTTTGTGAGAGACATTTGAGGACAGGGAGCAAGTGATAATTACCCTCAACATGCATGACAGGCTTTATGTCAGATGATTAGAAAGGTGCCTTCCAGAATTATTAGCTGTCTGTGGCCGCTGAGCCCCTGCCTGCCTGGTGTTGGCTGGAAGGGAGGTGACGCCTGAAGATGAAGCCAGACGGTGGCAGGTCCCCACCCCAGGGCTCACCTGTCCACCCCTTCCCCTCCCCAGCCCTTCTGATAATGTTGTCAAGTGTCCAGAGCTGCCCACCCCACTCAGTTAAAGAACAGCTCCTTCTCTCCACGTCTCCTTGGTGATGGCAGGGGAGGATTTGTGACCTTTTCGTTTCCGCGTAACATCCTGGCGGGTCACGGCAGAACGGGCTGGGACAAAACAGCCGTCCCTGAAGCCACCAAATCAGCGCCACGAGGAGTTTGGAGCACTGCTCAAATATGTCAGCTAGTCACCCAGAGCACCAACACATCCATGAATCCCAGAGGGATCTGCCTGAGGTCACGGTGGCTCGGGATTATCCACTGCCATGGGCATGGTGCTGGCAGGGAAAGGGGGATTTGTGTCCGGCAGTGATTTGGGGTTTTTTTTCTGCTCACTGGTGCTTCTTCCTGGGAGGAGGCTGCACTGAGCTCTCTGTGATTTTAGCCTCCTGTGTTTCCTACTGTGAAGCCTGCAGGATTGTGAAAGGGATGGCCAAGGAGCAGCAGCAAATCACAGCAACTCTTGCTGTCTTTTAAAAAATCATCAAAACAGATATATTAACTCTCCACAAAGGCCTTGGGTGTCTTGTACCTCCCAATTCTTGAGGGCCAGAAGATATGAGGGAAGCTCTGTGTTGTATTAGCTCACTGTCCTGAGCTGCAAATGATGAACAGGGATGAAATACCACCCAAACCTCTCTTTTTGATGGATTTGGGCTAGAGCTTTTCTCTGCTCATTCAATTAAGCAGAGCCCAGCAGAACATGCACTCAGCCCAATGGGGTCCCACAAAATGAACTTTAAAAAACCATTTTTCTCAGTGTCCCAGTGACTACTGGAGTTTCACCCAGGGCAAATTGTGGCAGACTAATATTTTATTGAGAATAGCAAATATTTGGCTTTGGACAAAGGCATATTGATCTTTTTTCCCCCAGGTTTAACACTCCCTAGGTTTCTTTGCCCTCAATCTTTTTGGAAACCATTCATTTGCTAAAATCAGAGCTAATTCACCCCAGGAAGTTGGTGGTGTAGAAGAGAGACACACCTTAAACCAGTGCCTAATTCAGCTCCTCTAGGAAAGACAAGGTGTTTGACTTCTCTTGGATTCATCTATTTTGCTCTTTCTTCCCTAATAATTTCCATTTGCTGGTTTTCAAAGCACAAAAACGTTTTCTTCTCCCAGCCTCAGCTGCCTTAGGTAACTCTGTTGAAGTCAGTGGATTCACACAGATGTCCAAAAGCCCTGCAAAGCCAATCAGGCATTTCAGTGTTCGCCCTTCACGCCCTTGATTTGTTTGCTCCCCACTCCTGCCCGTGCTGGAGAAGTTACATTCATTTTGTACCACCACTGAAAGCCACATCGGTCGAAGCTGCAATTTATTACAAACATTTGTTTTCTGCTGGCACAGCCAGGCTGACTCTCATCCCACTTACACTGTTTTTTCAGCACGTAATGACACGGATCACAATAACTGCTCCTCATTTACTGGCTTGACATAACACTCAGACCAGTAAAACACCGCTGACACCAGTACACTGGTGGCCTGGAAAGTGTCTGACACTGAGCATTTAAGATAAAGTTTAATGTGCTCTTCCTCTCCCCCTTTATAAAGACAGAACTGCCTGAGATGAAACAGCCCAAATCAGCTCTTTTGTTTCACTTCTATCCAATTATACAGGGACAAAGCAAGTTGGCAGGTCCTCACAAAGAGGAAGACCAATAGGTTTTGAGCAGATTTGCCGTGCAGACACAATTGGTGTGAGCCTTTGCAGCACATCTGATGCAGTGAGGATGGATTGAACCCTGTGTGGACCATCTAAAGCAACAGAGTTGGGATTTCTGCACCTACCCCCTGCAAGAAATGTGGTTGCATTTTTGCTGTTTGGTTTCAGATCAGGCCTCCTGGATGCCACTTTCCCAGCTCTGACAGCACTGGATGCATCTCTGCACAAAGGAAGGCTTTTGTTGCGGCAGACAGTGAGAGACTGATTGCAATCTCTCACCAAAAAAAAATATAGATCTCTCAGTTCAAAAAGGTTATGAAAGGGAAGGTATGGTGTTATTTTAAACTCCAGAGAAATCAGCTGTGGGAATGTGGACATTGTGTCTGATCTGTGTGCTTTGAACCCCGCTTAGGAGAGGACTGGTCCAAGGTGGTGGCTTTGCTGTGCCTGGTGTTCTCCCCAGATATGTGAATTCACTGCAAGAATAAACAGCTGCCAGTCCAAGCTTGCCAAAATTTCCTGTGCAGGGTAATACTCGTGCAGTTTTTGCAGGGTGTAATGTACGAGTAAACATCACAGCTCAAATCAGGAGTAAATACAGCAGAGAGAAAGAAGAACGTCAGAATCTGGTTTTGCCTTGGCAGGGAATGATTTCACAGCTTTCTCATGCATTGTCTAAATGTACAACTCTTCTCTCACATTTCCCCTCTAAAAATGAGTGAGTAGGCCAGGAGGGATTCGGTCAGATGGAAATGAGTTTTCTCTGAGCACATCCTCCGTTAAAAACACCCTCAGGTTTTGGAGTGGATGGGTGAGGACCACAATAGACTGACAACCATTCAAGGTTAACATACTCAGAATTTCTTGGAAACGGTATTAGTCCTTAATCCTCCTTGTCAGAATTCCTTCCCACCTCAAAAAACCATTTATGAATCAAGAAAACAAGGCCACATTTGGTGGATCCTGCAGACTCCTGACATTCCCAGCTGTCACATCACCGAGCCCTGAGCTCAGTCCATGGAAACAGGAGCAGGACCTCGCCCAGCCTCAGGTGGTGATTCCAGGGCTTTGGGCTCAAGGTGCCAAACTCTTGGACATGTGAATCCCAGAGTTTCCTTCTGTCTCAATTCAGCCCTGAGGAGCTTTGCTCAGTGAGAGCATCTCTGTGTTCCGAGTTTAGGGTGTGACCGAACGGGAATTTCTGCTCAGTCCTGGCACCGGGAATGACAGGAGCTCACAGATTCCCCTGGGAGGGGCACTGGGTTCCTGGGGCTGAAGTCAGAAAGTGCAACAGGCTCGTTTGTGGACATTGTTTTGCAAAGAGCTGTGGAGATGGTGGAGTCTGATAGGGGCCCTCAGACAAAGCACTCCGAAAGAATGAGGATAAATGCACATTTTTAATGAGCTCTAACAGAAGTCTATTGAATACTTTCTTCAATTTAGTTGTGTTTTGATTATTTCCATTGTCCTTTGTTTCCCCATATGCGGTTGTGATGCATCCAGGAAAAAATCACGAACATTTGCATTGACAGCCATCCAGAATTTCCATTTAAAATGATCCACTTTGTTACAGTAATTAGCCTTGTAAGTGGAACAAAGCACACAACACTGACAATAGTTGCTAGTGATCACTTCACTTCCTAATCAGGCTGCTCCTTCAAGCATTCTAATTTATTTTACTAATGATTACAGGGCAGATGCTGCACAGATTTGCACCTCTAGGAACTCCAGTGAAATAGAGGAGTGGAAAATCTTGCTTAATTTGCCTAATCCTGAAGTATCCTGAGTAATTCAAGGGCCAAGCAATTATAAAGAACAGACTTTGCTTTCAGAGGTTTATTGATTCCAGATTTGAATTCTCTGACGTATGAGTTGCTGTGAAGGAGGGGGATCTGGTACTGAAGGGCTTCTGGGAGAGGGGTGGTGGGTGCTGAGCCCTCTCAGATGGCACTGACAGTCTTTGAAGGGGAGATAGAAGTAGGAGCACCTCCTTGCCTTGAGTTCTCCATTAAAAAACCTCTCCCAGTTGGTTCTGCATCTTTACAAAAAAAGCACTCGCTCATCTCAGAGAGAAAAAGCAGCTTCCTTGAGAGGAGTGATAACAAGGAGAGGCTGGTGAGGGGCTTAAACTGTTAATCCTGTGTCAGAAATCAGTACATTTTTTATTAAAATACAGGTCCACTTCTCTCAGTGTAATCCTCTAGAGTTCAGACCCCAAGGGAGCATTAATGTCCTTCACCTTTTATGATTCAAAGCCGGTTCATCCAGTGCCTTCCGCGTGCCCTTTTCCATCCTTATAGCAGGGATCCATCAGGCAGACCTTGGCTGCAGTTTGCCTTTTGCAAAAGGGCAAAGTCATCTATTTAGGTGCAACAAATGGGTGTAAGCAGAGCCAGGCACAGGCAGGGAACAGCATTTCCTTGGCACCACCCTCACCACTCTTGGTTCCCTCCAGAACTCGTTAAATTGTTGAGATACCTGCAGTAAACTTGTGTTTGGGTGGACTTGGGGTAAGAGTAGGTTTTGGCTGGGTTTTATCCTGGTTGAAATCCATGAGTTAAGCAAGAGTAGTGGGCAAACTGTCCTCTTCCCTTCTTCTCTGTGACCAAACCTTGCTCTTCCCTTCTTCTGTGTGAACGAACCCTGCTCTTCCCTTCTCTGAGACCAAACCCTGCTCTTCCCTTCTCCTCTGTGACCAAACCCTGCTCTTCCCTTCTCTGCGACCAAACCCTGCTCTTCCCTTCTCTGTGACCAAACCCTGCTCTTCCCTTCTTCTCTGTGACCAAACCCTGCTCTTCCCTTCTTCTCTGTGACCAAACCCTGCTCTTCCCTTCTCCTCTGAGACCAAACCCTGCTCTTCCTTTCTGTATCCGTGTGTGGTTTAGCTGCCTGGTGTGTTGTGTTTTAAAGTACACAAAGGGGCCTGGAAGGAATCAAAAAAAGTTACATTTCATCCAATAAAATAAATAAATTTGAGATCGTCAAGCTTAAAAATGGAGAACTTTTCAAAACACTGATTTCTTTTATGCTGTGGGATGTGAGTAGTGGAAGAGCCTTCATCCTCCAAAGGCTCAACTCTTTGAGCTGGCCAAGCAAGTCTGTGTTGAGCTGTAGTGGTTCAGGATTTCTCGCTCCCTGCTGAGCAGTTCTGCTCACAGATTTGTGCTGTTTGGTTCATTCGTGTCTGGGAGGCAATAAAAAAGCGTCTTGAGGCTCAGGGTGTCCCTTGGACTTTGTGCCCGAGAACCATAAGTCACCTAAGCTCCAACACCACACTTCATGGCCAAGAGATTTCCTATTTCTAACCCCTTGGGATTTTGCTGCTGCTGCCCATTTCCCCTTTTACAGTTCCAGCCCTATTTGTGGTGTCACAAACATTTGTGATGTTTGGAAGAGCTGTGTGGAAGCAAACACGAGTGACATTTGAAGGGGAACCACACAGAGACACAATTTTCATGTCTTACGATTCTTATGATCAGCAAAAAGCGAAGCTCAAGGAGGACAAATGCAGGCAGGAGTAACCTGCCCTCAGATTCAAGGAATGATCTTAAATTTCCCCCCCTCTTCTACTCCGTGGGGTGGAGCTGGAGCCGCCGTGGGCACAGCACCTCAATCTGCCATCCCAAGGAGGATCAGTGCTTATTCATCCAATAAATATTGGATATCCTTGCTCACCCCAAGGATGCATCCACCAGGAGTAAAATGCACTTTACTGAGAACACAAAACCTGGTGTGAGTTACCAGGGGGTGAAACCCTTTGTCCATTGAGACGCCTCCGAGTGGCAGAATCAGTTCCCTGCCAGGTTCGTCCTGGAGAATTTGGGGAGCAGACCAGGCCAGATTTGCTGCAGTCACATCCAGGCTGCTCCTGCCACGCCAGCAGCAGCAAAGGGACTTGGTGTGCATCAAACAGAGCTGCCCTTGGTGTGATACCAGAGAGGACTGAGAGATTCAGCCCAGCAGTGCAGAGTTTAGCATTTCCTTCTGCTCCCAGTTTCTGCAGAGAGGCAAAAGCTGCAAGATCTCGATGAGACCGAAATATTAATTCTGTGTTATTGCATCAAGTTTGACTAACAAGCCGCATGAATAAATCTGCAGTCTTAGCTTCTGCCAGCGCCAAGTTTCTATGGCAACAACAACCCATCTTATCTTTAGGAATTTCATTAGCAAGGGAGGGAAACGAAACAAAAAACCAAAAATAAAAAAAAAAGAAAAATCCCACCCCAAAATCAGGGAAGATTTGTCAAATTAAGAGCAGCATCTCCCTCCCCCGCATCATTTTTTTGGGGAAAGTCTGCTTGGATTTTTTTTCTCATTTGTAAAGGTGTTTTTTAAAAAATTCACATCACTGCCTGAGACAAAAAAAATACAGCAAATGCTTTTGTACCTCCCAGTTGGAGAGGGAGGGATCATAAACATGCAGAGTGGGGATGCACTGGAGGAGGGAACATGGCTGTTGCAGAGCACTCAGCATTCAGATGAGCCAAAATCCCAAAATCCGGAATTAAGGAAGAGAGCTGGGAATGGGAGACCTTTCGGTGTGCTGACAGGGGAGGTTCCCGGTGCTGTGAGCACCGTGGGGGGAGCAGGTCACATTTGGGGGGTTATGATGGAGCTTTGTTTGTTTGTGTGTGCGTGTTCCTGCTCTCAGAGCCTCGGCGCTCGATATTCCCGACACGGGAATTGAGTTTGGTGGATTTGGAAAGCAGGGCTGTGTTTTATCGTCCCCTCACCTTGGGCTGCCCTAGACCCTTGTGACAAATGAAATAAACACCGTTTAAAAAGTCGATTGAATCAAATTGTTTCAGGAAAAAAAAAACCACCTCCTGCACACATAGAAGAGGAGGAGGGGGTGCACAGGCTCTGCTGTGGGAATAGCTTGGAGATGCCGTGTTCCCACCACCCTCTCCTCAGAGTGGCTTTGTTGGAGCAACAGGAGGAGGGAGGCAGAGCTGCTGCATTCCCAGATTGGGGAGTTTGGCTGTGACCCCACTGAAGAGGTTAGAAAGTGTTGTCCTTAAAACAGGACCCGTGAGGGGCTCAGCTTTCCCCCGGGTCCTCTGGAGCGTGCAGGGCAGGGAAGATGCTGAGCCCTGGCGTTTCTGCTTCCTGTCCCCAGGCTGCAGAGGCAGAGCCACAGCTCTGGAGAGGACGGGGACGGGGAATGACAGGCTGGGGGAGAGCTGAAAAATGGAGGAGGGAAGGGGCACAAAGAAGGCCAGCTGTGGATTTGAGGAGGGGTTTTAGGGCAGGGAATGGTTTCATCCAGTGTTTGTTCTCCCTGTTCACCTGGAGTTAACTCTGCAATTGGAACAGAACAGTTACTGCTGTACCACTGCAACCAGCAGCTCCAGCAGCCTTAGGAACCCTTTCTGTTAACTCACAAGTGCACCAGTTTCATCGGGAAAAATCCCATATCAGTGACAGGAAACAATGGTTAAAAGAGTGTTCTCCTTCTGCTGTCATTTTTACCTGCAGCCAGCTGCCAGCTGGGGAGCCCCCAGGGACTATTATTTCAGAAACACTGCCTGTAATGCCTCTTTTGCCTGTTTTACAGTCAGCCTTTCTGCTGATATCAGAGAAGCAATCTCCCAATTATGTCAGGGTAAGTGGATGGAGAAACAGCCCTGCCACTAACAAACATCCACACTTAGATTATTTCCCCCACTTTGCCTCGGAATGGCCAATCAAGACTTTTACAACCACAGTACCTGCCACGCTCCCTGGTGAGCCATATAACTCATCCAGTCGGAGACAATATCACCAAACATAGCTAACACATCAAATCACAACATGGGTTTTGTACAGCGAATTACAACTGTTCACACAAGGCTGTTAGTGAACAATCTCCAGCCCAATTTCATTATTCATGGAAGAAATTTATCAGCAATTCCGAATAACAAATAAATCTAAGAATTTTGTGAACCGTCCGGAGTCCATTCAGGAGCTGGGAAGGGGAGCAGTGTTTGTGGAATAAATTATTTGCTGTGAAATTGCTTGGTTGGTTCTTCCTAGTACGCCCTTGGGGGCTACTGGCCTGATAGTTAAAAATCAACTAATGCATATTCCAAAAAGGGAACAACAGCATTTATTCCACTGGATCAGACGGATGCGAAGTGACGGAGGTAAAACAATTCCTGGCTCAGAATTTGCCCACCAGTGCAGAGATGAGTTCTGGGGAAAGGCATCAGCATTCCCTTTTTGATTTGTCTCCTGGCTGTCCTTCTGGCTGAGTTATGTTTTCCCACGGCCACAACAAAACCCAGGTAGCTTTGGGCAGGATGTCTGGCTTTGGGTTTTGCCATAACTATAAATTCCCGTGCCCTTTTCCTCCTCTTCCTGCAGGAAGGTGCTCAGCAGTGGCAGCTCCTGTCCTGATCACTGCCAAGTGAATAAATGCTGAGTTTCATGCTAAAATATGATTTTGCTGGGCATGATTTGGCTGTAGAGCTCCAAAATTTGAGCTGCACAGGCCTCTTAGCACAGACAGGCTGGCTTATCATCCCCACTGGAGTCTGCTCTGGAAAAGGGACTTGGATCCACACTTTTCTGATGGTGTGAATGCACCCTGATAGCTGCAAACAGGCTTTGGGTTCCCAGACAAATCTGCCAGAAGGGAATATTCACTGAGAATGTCTTGCTTGTCCAGCCAAACTCCAACATGCCAAACCAAGAGCATCTCCTTGCCTGGTGACAGGGACACATTTGCCTCGAACAGGAGTTGTTGGTGAGAACGTGGTGTTGCACCATACGGATGCTCGGCCTGTGATGTGTGAGGAGATGATTATTATATGATTATTATTAAAAAGAAGAAATTCTTCCATGGCCACAGCAAAGTGTTGGGCCAAAGAACAGAAATTCACTATATTGCAGTGGATTAGGGGTGGATGCTCCAATCCTGAGCAACCTGGGCTGGTGGAAGGTGTTTCTCCCCATGGCAGAGGCTTAGAATGAGATGATCTTTAAGGTCCCTTCCTACCCAAAAAACAAAACCCATTCTACAGTTCTGTGGTCAAACCACCCCAGCTCTGAAAGGGGTGCAGTGGATGGTTTCAGTTTTGGATTTTTACTGAGAAACCAGATCCCCTTTGTCCCCTTGATTCCTCCTTGTTCCATGATTCACCCTAATGAGGACTGCGGCCGATCCTGTGCCAAATGTGCAGAGAGCCCTGCACCGTCCTGGTGCCATTTCCACGCTGCTCCTCGTTACACGAGTTTCCTGTGGCCCACCAAGGAGGAAAACATTAGCAGCAATTAGAAAACTTGGATCGGGGGCTTGGATCCGCCCTGCATTTCACCACGCCGGCAGCACACGGTGCCCCGGCGGGGCACGGGATGAGCGATGAGGATGTTTCCCATTAGGGAAAGTGCTTTCCGCTGTCGGTGCAGACACTCCCTCATTGTCTGCATGGCCAGCGGGCACTCTGCAAAATTCTCTTCTCCACATGAGTCCTGAGTTGTCGTGATTACCATAAAACCACCCACTCTGGCACCAGCTTCCTGGGGGGAAGCTCGGGCTGGAGGAAATCCATGCATTTTCCAAGGGTCTGGTGTTCCTATTCATGTTCGAACAAATCTTGTTAGAAATAGGCTGAGAGTCCAAGCAGACAAAATAAAACACCCCAAAGCAGGTAATTTCACAGGGTTTGGTGTTTTCTTTACGTTGAATCCCAGAATGGTTTGGGTTGGAAGGGACCTTAAAGCCCATCCAGTGCCACCCCTGCCGTGGGCAGGGACACCTTCCACTGTCCCAGGCTGCTCCAAGCCCTGTCCAGCCTGGCCTTGGACACTTCCAGGGATCCAGGGGCAGCCACAGCTTCTCTGTCCCAAGGCCCTCAGCACCCTCACAAGGAGGAATTTTTTCTCTTTTTTCTGTTTTTAACATCAGTAAAGAACATTCCATAGGCTTCTTCCATTAAAGCTGACACTGCCGCTATGTCACCGTGGAGCTCTCAACCAAAACATCTCCTTTTCCTTGTCCATGGACATCTCCTTGTGCCCTTTGTCCATTCCCTGTGTTCACTTCCCTTGGCTATTTATGTTTGCAGGGTCCAGCTCCCTAATCAGCATCTCTGTAGCCTCTTTCTTGGTGTAATTATTATTATATTTGTAATTATTATTATATTTGAGACTCACTTAAGAGCAATCTCCACACTCTATGTGAGGTATAACGGTGAAAAAAACCTATTTTTTGTCTCAAAGACTCTGTAGCCACTGAATGAAAAGGTGACATGATGAGGGAAAAGATTTAGCTGAGCTCTGCACAGTGTTAAACTAAGCACCATTTTATGGCTCTCTTTAAAATATTATAAGGCAACTAGGAAAAAAATTAAAGAAGGAAATCCCAGTGCATGGGTGCTGCGGGATAAATCGTGCCCTTGTTGGCTTCCTCCCCTCTCCTCCCCTCTGGGTTTCAAACATCACTCACGAACAAGCTTCTATTGTTAGGCAAAACTCCCTCTGATACTTCAGGAGGCATTTCCCCCCTTTTCTGTACGAAAAGAGGGAATGTGATGGCAGGAACATAATTATGAGCGCTCTCAAACCAACCTGGACTGGCTGATTTGCACTCAGCCCCTCTGATGGGAAGCAAGTGAACAGTGCTCTTGAGCTGTAATTATTATTATCAGTCACTCTTCACGGTGACAACAAATAATTATTTTTAAAAGGCGTGAAAACAGAATTAACTCTTTCCTCAGACATCCCCTCTCTGAGGTGACACGGTTGGTGTTGCAGTTCTGGGCTGTGGAGCTGCTTTTCCAGTTGGTTTTCTCCCATTAAAATACCCTGGGCTGCACTGAGAGGGCAATTTTCAGCAGGGAGTGGTGATTTGGAGTCCCTTACATTACCAAGGGTGGCTTTGCAGAGCCCAGCTTTCAGAATTTTCCTCAAGAGGATGTTTTTTTTCAGCAATCAGGCCTTTCCCAGGTACTTCAGAAATGGGTATCAATTTCTGGTGATGTCCTTGGCTTCAGAGTGAAGCAATTTATTGAAATTTCTACACATGCTTCAGAGAGAAAAGATTTATTGAGGCTTCAACAGAAATTTTGCTTCGGGAACCAACCGTGCCTTGTCTTAGATTCCCCCAGTCTCGTGTGGGGCAGGAGCTGTGGCAGTGGCATCAGGAGCAGGGTCACCTTGGGCTCCCTGTCGTGCCAGAGATCCTGAATCCAGCATTGCTCCGGCCAGGGCTGCAGCTCCCTCCTCTGCACCCCATGACCCTCAGTCCCATCCTGGCCTGCCGTGTCCAGCCCTGGAATGTCACTGTCCCCAAGCGGAGGGAGCCTGGGCAGGTACTTTTGCTCTGCTGGGACGCTGACCCAGCTGTAGGACAGCGGGAACACAGAAGGGTGGGAGGACAGGGCCAGAGGTGGGAGAGCACCCAGCCCTGGGAGGGCACCCAGCCCTGGGAGGGCACCCAGCCCTGGGGACAGCACTGTCCTCTGTGGGCAGCGAGAGCGGAGCGCGAGTGTCCCAGCCTGTCCAGGACGCTGTGGTTTCACTGACAGCTCTGTTTGTGCATCTGTCGTGTTCTGAGGCAGGCACAGATTGAGCTGGATGGTAGGGGGGGCTGTAGCCCCTCTTTTGGGACTTCTCAGTGCTGCCTTCAGCTCCAGCTCATCCCCCCGAGGCTGGGGCTGCTGTTCCCCTGTCAGGTGGGTGCAGCTCTGCCCTGGTACCCCCGAGTTAACCAGGGCAGTGTTTGTTTAGGAGCAAAATCAGGGATGCAGGATCAGAAGCACATAAATCTCACGGCCTGAAAGATCTCACAGCCTTTAACACCAGGGACAAAGCTATCAGGGCTGGTTGAACAGAGAAGGCAACAGGGAAGGACCTCCAGCCTCAGCTGCATCCCTACAGGAGCTGGGAGCCTTTATCACCCCTTATCATCCTCAGCCCCTCCTGACAGCGCAGAGCAGCCTGGCAGCTTTCCTTGGGCTCTGTCTGAGCCTGGCACGAGGCATCACCCCCAGTAACACCCTGGGAGCTCAGGGATGCCACGGCCAAACCTCCCAGGAGGGGACAAAGCGTGGCAGCCGGGGGGGGAAGAACTCAACAAGCAACAAGAACACGATTTTTAACGAGTGCAATACATGGCCAGGGTCTGTAGGAAATCTGTTTGCAATCATCCTGTACTGAAGACAAATGACAAGCTGTTTCCCAGGCACAAACCTCTGCCTTTCTTCTCCAGAATGCCAAGACAATTATTTGTGGCATTATTATTTTTTTCCCTCGCTTGCTTTCCTTTTCTCCAAGGGTCTCCCACACACGTGGAAACCCAAGGCATTGACAGAGGCAGGAGTTAATAAACCCTGTGTTGCACCATGAAATATCAACAAGCTGCAAGGCAGGGAGGAGAGCAGGGCCTCCCCGCTGCTCAGCAATGCTTTGATTCGAACTGAAGCAAAGGCAGGGAAATTTGCAGTCTCCGAGCAGCCCCATCTGTTGTTACCTTGCCCTGTTTTCGTGGCACAGCACGTTGTACATCCCCAGGGTTCCCCGGGCCCCACACGCAGTGCAAGGTGCTGACAAGGGGCTATTAGAGCTGACAAGCTGGGGAGCAAAAGATGAGCCAGAGAGAGCAAAACAGGCATTTAATTTTCTGAGTGATTGCTCTTCATCTGGCTCTACACACTTCTGAGAGGCAGCAGCCTTGCTCCCCCCATCAGGTCTGTGTCCAGTCACCACCTTGAACGTTCAGATCTGTGCGTTCAGCTTCCATTTGCTGCTCCTGGAGGAAGCCCTCCTGTGAGGGGTGAAAACTTGGGGAGTGCAGGAGTCAGGAGTGATGGGAATCCCTGAGTGCCTCACACCAGCGAGACGTGGCCAAAAGGGAAGGTGGACACACAGCCCAGGGCTTGCTGAGGAACGAGGGCTCTGTGGACATCTCTGAGCACCACCAGCAGCCTTTTGTTGCCTGTGCAGCCTCCTTTTTACTCCTGATCAATCCACAGCCACCCACCCACTCAGGAAGGGAATGGTAAATCAAAAATCTGGAGTGATGCAGGGTTAGTGCTCTTCCTTTGAACAGTACTGTGTGCAAGGGCTGAGATTAAAGCCAGCTGGAGTCACTGCATCATTCCCTTCCTGCCTCCTTTCTGCCTCTAGATGTTCATTGAAGCACGGAGTGCATGCCCACAGGAAGGCAAAAGCTTTTAACCTGTAATATCCCGAGAGTGAGAACTGTCAACACTGCTCAGAAAAAAAAAAAAAATTATATATATATATTTCCATATATATATGGAAATGCTGCACCTGACACACAGCTCTGAAAGCAACCCCCAAACGATGAGATGGGAATAATGGAGTGGAATAAAACAGGTGGATGGCAGGACAGACACCCAGATAAATAGATAAACCAGGCTCTGTGTCTCCAGCTGCAGTCGGGCAATTAACTCTCAAAGAAACAAAAAGCAGCAATTCAGATTACCTTGGAGAATCGAAGTTTCTGTCAATAGAAAGAGCTGATTCTGGGATTCTGTGAACCACAGTGAGATCTGGCACGAATTCCTCACCTCATTCAGGACAGCCCAGCTCCCTCCTGGAGCCACGGCTTCAGTTCAGGGTTCTGAGATGCACAACTCGGCACTGGCTGGGCATTATCAGCTCTTCCCAAATTGATTGACACCGCCCATCTGGGCCAGCATTTCAAAGGAATGTTGCCTCCTTGGAGACAGGGAGCAGATTGCTTGTCACAGCGCTCCTGGAGGGGACGGGGATGCTTTGAAAACCTGACCACGAGTGACACAAGGGAAGCAGCTGGTGGCTGGGCACTTCAAATGGGATTCTAACCCTCGCAAAAACCTGGATTGGGCTTTTGAGGGGATCTGCAATCAACATCATCTGTCGCAAATGTCACCACAAAGAAACATCTTCTCTGCATTCAGTTTTTGACACCAGAACCTCCATGCCCACCTCGCTGAGTGCAGTGCAAGGGTCTGTTCCCATCCTCATCCCAGTGAAAATAACAGGGCTGCTTGCAAGAAAAGCCTTTGAACTCGGTGATTTCACCCATTTACCATGCAGGGAACCCGTGGGTATCTCAGATGAAGGCTTAACCCCAAATAAATCCGATTGTTTCTTTCCCCAAATTACTGGTTTACACAGAGGAAGGAAAATTTACATGGAGAGAGAAAATAGGAACAGGTTATTGGGGGTGGGAGGGAGAAGGGAAGGCAAGCTAGGTACGGAACAGGCCAGCTATTTTTCCTCCTTTCTTTCAAAAATCCCTGCCAATATGCTCGCTGTGCCATCTGGCACCCGTGATAAATTTGCCTATGTGTAATTGCAAGCTGCAGAGAATTTCAGAGGGGTTGGAAATTTCTCTGTCGAGGTTCTCGTGTTGCAGCCATTATCATTTTAATCCTTGAATACAGGAAAGGGAAATTTTCTTTTCTCACGCTCCCCTGAAATGGAAAAAGCTCTTCAGTCACTGCCTGCCTTCCTCACTTCGGTTTGTTTCATTCGAGCAGCAAAGCCAAGGTGATGCTGGGTCCCTCCCCATCCTCCATGAATATTTCATGTAATTTCAAAACTATAATTTTGGTGAGGCAGAGAACATAACATTAATCTATTTCTAAACAAATTCCCCCACCATTACAATTCCCCCTTCGTAAATGAGGAGAGGATTTCAAACTTTGGATTTACATTTCAACTTTTCTCCCTTTCTTTTGCTCCGCGTTTTCTTTACACGTTTCGTTTTGAGTGATGAACCTTCATCAAGCAGCTTCACTCCTATTTCTAACTATTTAAGCTACTTTCTGCTATTCATGTATTATTTTTGCATTTCTGGCACGTGAGACTTTCTTTCCTCAGTGAAGTAAAGCAGAAGCAGAGAACAGGGATTCAAAGGGGGCCTCGCCAAATCTTTTTCCATATGGATGCTTGCTCAGGTTTTCTTTCCTTCCTAGAATTTACCCAGATAAAGGATAAAGGCTTTAATTATCATTAGGTCAGGTGAAAGAGGTAGATGGGATCCAATTTAGGGATTTTTGTGCCCTGGAGAAGAGCTGGACCTCACAAAGCTTTACACACCCAGCAGCTGCCTGGGGATGCTCCGTTTCCCTGGGTTTGGCCACGATCCCTCTGAGCTCATCCCGCAGCTCCAGGTGCTGCCTCTCCCCACCCCAGCACAGCTCCAGAGCTGGAGTTCAGTGGATGCTGGTGGACAGACCAGTTCTGCACCACCTGCCAGCCTGTGCCATGCCAGAAAAATCCTCTCTGAGCCGCCTCTGGAAGCCTTCCAGGACTGGTGGGCAAAAGGGCAGGACAGCAGGGGGACTGTGGCACCCGGGGACACAGGCACAGCCAAACCAGGCCCTGCTGCTCACCCAGCCCCGGGAGAGCTCCTGTGCTGTTCCACTGACCCCGTTCCCTCGGGAGTTCCCTGCCCAAATGCCCAGCCAGGGGTGCTGCCCTGTCACACGGGCCCTTTGCTGCTTTCTGTGTGTGGAACTCAACCAGGGCTGCTCTCCGTGTGCTCCTCGCTGGCGCCACGTGTGCAGCTCCTGGGCTGGAGCGGGCACGAGGATCAGAGCACTGGAACAGGGAAAATTCAGCCTGAACACGCAGAGATACCCAAGAGGAAGAACTTCACTGTACAGTGCCCAGCCCTGAACAGAGAGCAGAGAGGGGATGGAGTCTCCTCCCGGGGGGTATTCCAGAGCTGTCTGGACACCATCCCATTCCCTGTGCTCTGGGCTGGCCCTGCTGGAGCAGGGAGGTGGCACCAGTGACCCTCTGGGGTCCCTTCCAGCCTGACCCATCCTGGGGCTCTGTGAGTGAGCCGCAGAGTGTGGGGGGCAGAAGCTGGATGTAGATTGTCTAAAAAGAACAATTAAATGTATTTAGGGCGAATAACAGGATCTCCTGGGAGGAGGGACGTGTGAGTGACAGGTCTGTAACCACTGGGCTGCTACTGGGCCACAAACCCAGTCCCACCAGCAGGTCACAGCCAGCCTCCCACCTCTGCCTGCCTGGGCTCACCTGGCTGCTCTTTGGGCTACTCCAGTGAAGACGAGCTCATTTAAATAGTAGATCCCAGCTAAATTAATGTGTTTTAATTGAAGGTCATTAAGCAGTGACCACACCAGCGGCTCAGCCACAGCCAAAGGGCAGTGGGGACCAGGTGGCAGATGGTGGGGACACTTTCCAGCCTTCACAGTCGGTGCCAGAAGAAGACCTGCGTCCAGCAGTGCCTGTCCCAGCTGCTCAGGGAGGAGTTCAGATCCAGGGCTGCTTTTACTCAAATCCTCCCCTCAATATCTGACTGCATCAACCCTTTTTTGCTTTTTCAGTGTTGATGTGCAGAGGAACAAACACTAAACGCCTTCCCACTAAATAATTTTGGTGCTGAGGAGAAAAAAATCCTGAGAAGGAGGGAGGGTTGCGTTTTCCAGGGAAGCCAAGGCTGCGCTGTGAGCCCTGGAGAAGGCGAGGAGGAAAAGAGAGAGAAATAGGAGTGAGAATTGTGTGAGGTGCACAGCAGTGCAAAGGCCTGTGCCCGTGGGCAGTGCAGGGAGTTCCATTCCTGGGCTGCCTCAGTGGAATCTGTTTGAAGTGGAAGCGTCTCCCCAGCTCCTGATCTCTCTCACCAAACCCTGAGCCTCGGGGAACACACTCAGAAATCATCACACAACCTCTGTGGGGGAAAAGTCAGTATCTAGTTCAAACAATGTCACTGTCTCCCTGCTGATAAAACAGCCACAGAAGTCAGGAATGGTTTAACAACCTCCTTTCTCACAAGTTCCCAACCATCAAATTTCAAGGGTTGCTCCTTTGATCTCAGAAGCACCAGAAAGATGATTTTTCTTTTTTTTTCCCCTTCCTTTCCCATTTTTATTTAAATTTCACTAGCATGCTGTGGCTCAGTACCTAACCCTGCACAGCCCAGAAGACTTCTGCTACTCTGGTTAGGTTTTGTGTCTAGTCCCTAATTATTCTGGTCTTGCAGAAGGGAGAAGAGAAAGGGAAGATGGGAAGGAAGTTTGAGCATCTCAGTAAGTGAAAAGGAGAAAGCTCAGAGGGGAAAAAAAGAAAACGGTACAGTTTGTAATTGTTTTTGTTCTTCAATCACTGAGGAAATAAATTGCTGTAGGGAGCAACAAAAAGAAAAAAAGGGTCTTTGAGCACTCAAAGCAGAAGAGAGCCAATAAAGGCACTGCATTGCTTTGAAAAGCAGCCCCTTTTCCTCAGCCTATTTCCACTCCTTCTCATTAGTTCAGATAACTCTCAGAACCCTAATTCATTAGGCTCTTCCAGGATTATTTCCCTTCAAACAGCTGCTGAGAAAATAGAAATAACCTCCCTGTCGCTGATGGAGCCCACGACTGCAGCTGCCAACGAAACACCTCCCGTGGGCAGTGCCAGGGCCCAGCCCCGGGGGGCTGCTTGATGTTCAGGAGAACAGAGGGAACGAGGGCAGGAAACCTGGTCTGGGCTCCGTTTTGTGGCTGGGATTTATTTCATTTCTAATTGGTGATTTCAGGGGGAATCCAAGGAACGGGCTCTGCCGGCAGCGCCGGGAAAGGTTTCTGGAGGGGGAGGTTTAAATGGATCCTAAGCAATGAGGGGGTTCCCTTCTCTTTTTCTCCCCCTTTGAACAGCATCTCAGTACCTGTGAGTGGCATTTTGCTACCTGGGAATGGCCATTTCCCAGTGGCTCCCTCCCAGTCCCCCTTGATCCCTGGATAACCAGGGAGAGGTCACCTGGTGCTCTGTGTCCACCTCCCAGCTGAGGGCCTCACTTAATGCAAAGCAGGAGAAGAGTGGGGATTCAAAACACCCTTTTTTAAGCCCTTTTCTTTCTGAAAAAGAGAGTAAAAAATGCTTTTTCTGCAACCCAGCATAGAGCAGTGAGGGTGACTGGAGCTGCAGTGGGTTTCTCACCTCACGTGACTGCAGCACATTTTATGGGGAGAAAAGGGACAGGGAAAACCATAAAGCAACTCCATTTTCCTGCAGTTGATTGCCAGTCTGTATAGAAACCCTCAATCCTGGCAGCAACACAGAAGAAATGAGGTGATTTGTTCTGTAGGTCTCTTTGATTCAAGGGGACGTGGCCCATGGTGGGATCCAGCCGTGGTTGTCCTCAGCCAGGCTCTGCCTGCCTCAGTTCCAGCACCTGTGGAAAACAAGCAGAGGGGAAAACACGACGTTGTGAGTCAGCAGAGGCATGGATAAGGCCCTTGGAACAGGAAAAGTGCTGCTCATGGATTTCCTCTTACACCTGCTGCGTTCTCCACGTGCAGGAACCCCCTGGCACCGCCCAGGGCTGGGGGGCACAGGTGGCTCAGGACAAGGGACTAAAATCTCGTGTTCCGTGGGGGGGATGGGCATCATTCCTCTGCAGCCCTTTTTCACTTTTCCACCCCGTTTTCTTCCCTTCTCCCTGGTGAGACCATCCCAACCCGAGCCACACGGAAGGGTCTCGTGGCTGTGAAAATGCCAAGAGCTTTCCACCCCACACGTGCCAGCCCTTCACGGGGTTGCTGGTGCCCCAGTGCATTTCGTGGAGCTGCCTCCAGCTCTCTGCTGGCTGTGGCAGAACACGAGACAAATTACCAAGGATGCAGAATAGCACAAAAGGTGACACTTGATGTTCGTTAGCCAGCCAGATATTTCATCATGGTCCCACATATCTTCTGCCTATTTAAGGGAGCAGAAACACACACGTTCATATTCCCAAGCTTTTCCAGGCTTTTTTTGTCATAACCCAATGACCAGAGCATCTAAGAACTGGAATATCTTCCTTCCTTCCTTCCTCCTTTCCGCTGTCCATTCCTCACCCCTCTTCCCAAAAAGATAAAAATAACCCACCATGTGAGCTGCAATTTGCTGCGAGGTTTCCAGCAGCTCTGGGATGTGTGGAAGGCAGCCAGGTAGCCTAGCAACAGGGTGCAGCTATTCGAGGCTGCTCCAGACAAAAAGGAGAGAAGGATTGATTTTCCTGGGGGCGGGGGCAGTGGCAGCAGGATGGGCAGAGCTCTTCTCCATCCATGCCCAAAAATCAGGATTTACCCGTCCTGCTGCCAGTTGTCTGTGGAACAGAGGGATTTTCAGCTTGTTCTCATGAATGCTGGGGTGCTGGTGTGCCACTGGCACTCGAGGGGTGGGAAGCAAGACCTGAAAGGTGTCAGGACTGGGGAGGAGAGGGTTACACCGACAGAAAAGTGCCTGTGTTGTCACAGCAGCTTGTCACGGTCCCTGTGTGCTCTGTGTCACCGGGACATGCTGTCTCTAATCCCTCACACACACAGCAAAGATTCAGTGGTGACCAGAGGGAACCTCCTGCAATGTGTGGTCCTTGCAGGATGGGAAAAAATCCATGGGGCTTTTGCTGGAAGCTTCGGTGGTGCTTCATCCTTGCGTGGCTCGCTGGCGAGGCTCCCTTTCAGCCCCTGCCTGCCCCTCAAACCACTCCTGGCCCTTCTTCCAAATGCTCTGCTCTTCCAACCTGCCCTCAGCCTGGGCAGGGGAGGAGGGCTGGAGCCTTTCCTCGGACCCTCACCTGGAGGCAGCAGCTCGATCTCCCCAGGTCTCTGTCTTTTGCCGTTTCTTAAGGAGGAACGATGAGCTCTCCCTCAGTTCCTGAGACATTCTGTGAGCCAGACGTGAAAAACACCTCTCGAAATGCAAAGCGTGGCTATGATTTATTTAACAGCTTCTCCACCCCAGTCCTCAGCCTCTTCATTACCGAGACTGACAACTGTGCTGGATGCAGTTCCTGAGATGAGCCCGAGCTCCCCCTGCAAGGAGAGCGAAGCGTGGCCCCAGGGGAGGAATTCTGGCACGTTAGCAGAGGGATGGCTCGGTTCAAAGGTGGCACCTTCATCCCAGAGTGTGGATCTGCACCCAGGAGAGCAGGGGCTGGTGGTGACAGAGCCTTGCACTGCACAAACCACAGCCCAAATCTGCCCCAGGAGGGAGGGACACGGACAAAGCAGCACCATGAGAGCAGCACAAACCTTGACATGGCCCAGGATTCCACACCAAGGAGTTTGATCCCTTTTCTAGGCAGATTGGGCCATTTATTGTTTGCTGTCGATTAAAACAGCCTGGCTGAGGGGAAGGCTTCACTCCCAGGATCAATAAGGGGCCTTCTTCCCTCCCTGTCCTTACTGTCACCAGTTCTACTCTCATTTAAATGCAAATCTATTACCGGCCTGTGAATGAGCCTAAAATAAAAAGGCCAAGAGGAGTCCATGGACAAGGTACAGGTGGCTGATTCCCTAATGCCAGTGCTATTAATAACCCTCCCCATCAGCCAGGGCACTTTGGAGCTGAATCCCAGTGAACAGCATGAGAAGTCTTTTAAATGATCTATATACTCCCCACCAGGGACTCCCTGGCATTGATCTGTAAAGATGGACATTTCATTTCCATAATTTGTCTCAGGTTTCCCTCCAAGTTCCCTAGATGTGTTTGCAGGCAACTCTCATCCGCACTCCGAAATGCTCTTCAGCCCAGAGAGGAGGATTTGAAACAGGTTTATATTTGTGCGTGCGTGTGTTGTGTGAGTGGCTGCAGCCCCAATCTCTCAGTGCAGGCTGCTGGTTCACAGATAAGTACAAATTGCATCGGGGATAAATTTCTTTTCCCCACATCGTTACTACAGCAGAGCAGGTCCTTGCGGGCAGGTGACATCCCCTGGGGCAGGTGACATCCCCTGGGGCAGGTGACATCCCCTGGGACAAGCGGGTGACACAGAGACTCAGCACCCATCCTCCTTTCTCCCCTCCCTCCTCAGCTCCTTGTCTCTGCCACTGCTGAATAAAAATGCTGCAGTTCTCCACACAGACATCCACTCCTGTGCCCTCCTCTTGTGAGCAACCCTCTGAACAAGCAAACTCACCTCTTCTGGCCTGTGCAATGGCCTCACGTATCTCGTAAGAAGAGCCCAAAAAAGCACCGAAGCAAACAACCCTTCAGTCTGTTTCACCCTGATTTCACATCAGATTTCAGGTCTGAAATGTCATCAAGTTAAGCATATAATGGTAAAACCAGGTCCCAGGGCAGCAGAGCATTTAAGCATGAGCTCTCATTTAAGCATCTGAGGAATCTCACTGGCTGTGCACAAAAATGGAGTTTTGGTGAGGAAAAACTGTATTGTTCTTGCCAGGCTGGGGAGCTGGCAGCCCAAAACGTTTCTGTGTAAACTAACCAGGATAATTCAGGCATAAATCATCACCTTTAAACCTTTATAGGGGAAATTATTCAAGTGCGTGACTGTATTAGCACTTTGCTCCTGCCAGTAGGTCTGAAAGTGCCCAAAATCCAGGTGTTTTATCTTTTTTACTCTTTGTGCCAACGTCAACACCAAGTCTTGTCCTCTCTCCATCCCTTTGTACCTGCTGCCTGTTCGATTTTGCTCCAGCAGATCCCTGAGTAAATTTGCACCTTGATTCTGAAGGGAGGGAGGCTGAAATGCATTTCAGTGCTTTGCCTTTTCCATATTTATTGCTCCAGCAATCTGTCTGGAGAGTCCCTGCAAGGCTGGCCTGGCAGTTTGGTTCAGTCAATGAAGATTTCGATGCTCTCTGCCTCAGCTCCTCCCAAAAAAAGTGACCAGAGCTGCCTGGGTGGCCCAGGGGGGATTTTCCTGACCCTTTCCACATCACCAATATCACCTGGAGCAGGGAGAAACCCCAGTGGTTCCTTCATGCCAGGCTGTTCCCAGTGAGGACTGTGCAGAGCTGTGCTTTGGCACAGCCCCACGGAGCTCCCGTCCTCATCTCACCCCCAGCACAAAGGGAGTTCACCTGGGGGGGGTTTGACATCCCCACTGCAAGCTCCACCACGCCAGATTTGCTGGCTGGCTGTGTTTCCTAAGCCCTTCTGAGCAGTGTTGCTTCTTCCCCCTCCTGCTGTCTCAGCCCTCGGGTCACTCAGAGCCCCACGGCCAGCTCAGCTCCCTGACACGCGTCGGCCACCAGCTACAAATAAAGGCTCCAGCTTTGCTTCTCTGGAAGGGATTCATGTGCTTCCAGAAGAATGTCAAATCCACGAGCAGCTCCCTTTGTTCTGCTCCACTTCATGCACACGTGTTTTTGTGGNTAAAAAAATAATAATAAAGGAAAAAACAAACCAGCAGAGGAGGGGGAGGAAAAGAACCAGATTGCTCTGCTGTTGCCTGGAATTATCTCCCCTCCACATTCTGGAGGGTGCAGTGGAGGCAGCAGTGTCAGAGCAGCAGTGGATTCTGTGGCTGGTGCAGCCCTCCCCCCGCCGTGAGTCAGATGTTAATAATTATTTAGCAGTTGAGTGTGCAGAGAAAGGAGTTGGGGTGGGGTGGGGAGGGGAATTGAATTTACATGCATCACTACAGTGGCCTTTAAAAGTCTTAGCATGAAAAATGCATGGCTGCCCATGCATTATTTATCCAGCAATGAATAGAATTTCCCCAAGATCAGACTCGCGGGTCAAGACTGACAAATTTGGCAGCATGAAGCCTCGTGTCTGTCAGGCCAGCAGCAGACATGGAGGGAATGGGGCTTCAGCAAGGCACTGCAGGAATCCGGCTGTGCAAGGACAGGCAGGGTTTATCCCAACCAGCACTCCCTTGCCAGCCTGTGTTTAGCAGGAGGGAGTTTTGTTTTCCCATTCATCGTGGATTCACACTGGAGTCGCTCCCTTTTTGCACAACGAAAAGCCTTTTACTGCTGAGTATCTGTGGCAGAATCTCGTTGCTTTGATCCACGGAGCACCATTTGTTTCAGCTTTTCTTGTGTTTACTCTGTTGTCAGCTTGAATACAACCTTGAGGCTCTCAGCTGACAAATGCCCCCAAAATTCTCTCCATCTCTCTCATTTTGCCTTGCCAGTTGTAATTCCTGTTTGAAAATAATTTTGTGCAGTCTCTAGCCCAGCTGCCTCCAGAATATCAATGAAGTACATCTGAGGCAGCAGCTCATGGTTTTGCTGGGTGCCCTGAGCCTGATTTGGAGACTCTTCCAAATAATTGTTTCCCTCCCCACAGGCTCAGGAATGCTCTCATCCCTCCTGGAATGCCCCTACAGACCAAGCTTCCAAGCAGGACCTTGGAATGAGGGGATGGTTCTGGAGCTGGATGCTCCCAGCTCCAAACTCCAGCCCAGCATTGCCAAACCCCCTTAGCTAATACCTGGGAGAGCATGTGGCCACCCCGTGGGCTCTCACTCTGCAAAGACACATCAGAAATGCTTGGGATTCTCTCCCAACTCAGTTTTTCACCCAGCTGAGCAGCTGATTAGGAACGAGCACCTTTAACTCGTGTGGGGGTCTCCTTACAGAGTCATTTTTTAACCCTTTTTCCTTTGAGCTCTGCTGAGGAGACCCTTGATGTAGGACAGCTCAGCTACAGGTTTTGAAGTCTAATAAGCAATAATGATCATCATATTTCCTTGCCTGCCTGGAGTTTTGAGGGAGAATTGCCCCTCTTGGAGCTGCTCCAGGGAGTCTGTCCCAGCAGGACCTCCCTGGACAAGGCAGACAGACCCTGCCACCCCAGCAGGACCCAGTGGAGGAAGATGTTCTGGGGATGTGAGATGGGAAAGGGGTGTGGAAGGGCATGAGCTGGATGGAAATCATCACAATTTCCACGGCAAGAGCCGAGCAGGGCAGAGAAGCTGAAAAGGCAGGTGGGGAGTGAAAGGGAGACAGGGAAATTTGGGGCAAGAAGGGCTGAGAAATGCTGGGGGATGCTGCTGCTCCTCAGGCTGTCCCCATGGGGACAGAGGGCTCAGGGGACAGCTATGTCACAGGAAGGGACAGCAAACATCCTGCCACTGTGCCCCCTCCGTTGTGCAGAGGGATCTGTATCGTGAGCCCTAACTCTGCACTCCAAGAGGAAATGAAAAATGAGCTTGTGTGGAACACACACAGGCCCTGCACACTCCGAGGAAGGGCAGAGTTCATTAGCTTGGCACACTGTTATTCCTGGGTAAGGCCAGTGAAACTTTCCCCACCACCGCCCCTCTCACAAGTGCCATGAGTGCATAATAGACATCCTACAAGTACAGAAGTATCTCAGTAGCAATCTACTCTGGAGCTTGCTTGAAAATTGCTGTTTGCTGTAACGGTACCCAGGGGAGCACTGCTCTCTAATATTTGTTTAAAGCAGGCTGGTAAAAGTAAAGTAATGCCCTGACTCACTTCTCGAGGCAGGCTGTTCCCCATAACATCGGGCGAAATTGAATTGCTGAAAGAACAGCAGCAAATGGCTCTGCTCTGGAGTGAGGGATCCTAATCCAATCCAAACGTGCAGGTAGAGGAGCAGAGCCCTTGGAGGAGGCAAATAACAGCTGGCATTTGGCAGGATGCTGATAGTGAGGTTGCCTGCCTAAACAGGAGCTGAATCTTACCTTGTTTTGCTGCCTGCTTAGGATTTGGGGTTTAAAACACACTCGTGGGTTTATGAGAACCTCAGGAGAGGGAGGAAGATGAGTGGTGGAGTTTTGGGGTTCTAAATGCCAGTGGGAAAGCTCAGGGTGAGGTCACTGGACTTGCAGGGATTTCTGTGCTGAAGCTGGCAGGAGAAGGAGGAATATGGGATTTCCTGAGAAGAGCCAGAGGCACTGAGTGCCCCATACACAGAGCAGGGTGTTCCTACACTTTACTGAGTGGATGAGGTGATGGAAGGGCTGCTCCACCGCTCACACCTCCCAGAGGAGGGTCAGGGAAGCCTGGGCAGCCCCTACTGCCCTTCACCCACCTCCCAGCCCCGTCCAGAAAATAATAACCCCCCCTATGCCTAAAATACCCTGTGTCACACTGAGGCTGCTGCTTTCCCACTTTCACAGTCCATGCGAGGGAGGTGACACAGCTCCTGCACAGCAGTGGCTCTTCCTGTCCGTGAGTCAGCCTCTCCTGCTGTCCAGCTGCACACGGACCTCTCACTGAGGCCTTATGAGGTCTCTCCTCACTGATATCACATCCATCCTCACTGGTATCATGTCCACCCTCTGATATCATGTCCACCTTCTGATATCATGTCCACCTTCTGATATCATGTCCATCCTCACTGATATCGTGTCCACCCTCACTGATATCATACCTCCCCTCTCTGATAGTGTGTTCCTCACTGACATCGTGTCCATCCTCACTGATATCACGCTCACTCTCTCTGATATCATCTCCCCTCTCTGATATCATCTCCCCTCTCTGATATCATGTCCTCCCTCTCTGATATCACGCCCACCCTCTCTGATATCATCTCCCCTCTCTGATATCCATGCCCACCCTCTGACATCATGCCTACCCTCTGATATCACGCCCACCCTCTCTGATATCACTTCCACCCTCTCTCCTATCGTGTCTCCCCTCTCTGATCCCAAGTGCTGCCTTCTCACAAAGGCCCCTCAGCCCCCCTCTGCCTTTGGAACAGCAGCAGGACTCATCCCTGGCAATTTCCCCTCAGCCGCGTGTGCCTCTCAGCCTCAGTGTTTGCCGAGTGCCCGCAGATCCCAGCAGGGAAATTGCATTCCAGTGAAATATTAAACGACACAGATCCCTCCAACCTTGCTGGTAATCGCCCAGTGACCTGAGAGGTTTTTGTTCCTCCCCAGCCTCCCGGTTCCTCTGTGCAAACCACGGTTCACTGGGTACAGGATCATCTGCAGTTCAGTTGTAAGCAATATCTCCACGCCACTTCCAGGCAGGAGGAGAAGGCAGATAATAGAATGTAATGCAAAATCTTTTCGTTGCTCTGGTTGTATTTATCACCAATTCAACTCCCATTTACAGACGCAAAGAGAGAGCTGAAATGACTCTCTTTAAAAATATATATCTTGGTGGAAACAATTCTGGGCATTGTTATTGCCATTGTGCTCTGGCGTGGTCGCTGTTACCCAAATGTTTCTGTGGAACTGCCGTGGCTGTTCAGGGCTATTTCCATAATTCAGTTCTGACACACGATTGCTGGGCTGCTGCTTTTGCAGTGGATTTTTCCTCCTTGCCTTTCATCCTTAGGGAATTCAACCACTTCAGTGTTGCACCCTGGCTTCTTTCAGGGCTGGGTTTTATTAGGTTATGCTGCATCACAAAACCCTGAAAACCAACTTTTTTTGGGGAAAGATTTCTTACAACGCTTTCTAAACAATAAGTTCCATAGGAAGATCTCCAAATGTGCATTATGAGGTTTGTGGCACTCCTTGGAGGTGTATAAATATAATTATTACAACTTTATGGGTAGAGAATTTGAATAATGGGGGGGAGAGGTGACCTATCTAAGGTTGTGCTGGAACTACCTTGGAGAGGACATGACAATATGAAATCAAATGTAGCTCTGACCTCCTAAATCTCACTTCATTGATTTTAACCCTGAATGATGCATCCTCCTTATCCAGAGGGCTGTCCAGGGATGTACCACCACTGGGGCTCTTTCCTGAGGATCAAAAATCTGTGAGCCATGCTGAGCCTGGCTGGAGTTCTGTGTCTTGGCTGCTCAATGGTTCAAAGCACAGAAATCAGTTTTCTTTGTTTGAAAGTGTAATTCCTAATGTAAAGAACACTGAGTCATCCCAAAACCGCTGCTTTCACGCATTTAGTGAGATGTGAATGCTGTGTCTCTGCTGCCCTGAGATCTCTGAGAGCTGGGGTTACCTGCCCAGGTAACCCCAGAGTTGTCCTTTGAACCCTGCAGAGCTGAGAGCTTGTTTGTGTCCCCACAGCCAGAGTGAATCAGTGCACTTTAATTCCAGAGCTATTCCTTTTGTGTCCACCTCTTCCTAACCTTTAATTATGTCTTCATGCTCCCTCTGTAACTGCCCACAAATTCAGTAGCGTGGCCCAAATCAAAGGCAAAGGCACGGAGCTGTGTTAAGGTCAATTATCTCGTGCTGCAGTTCTCCTGCAAAGTGAGCAGCTTCTGGTGAACTCTGTTATTAAGCAGGAGCTTATTCCATGCTAAACTTGCCCTAATTGTGCTTTTTTTCTCAAATTAACACTAATAGGTCATCAGGATCCCAGAGGATTGCAGCCTTGGAGGCAACAAGGCAGCCCAATCCCACTGATCAGGGTTGGGAATTCATTAGAAAGGAATAGTTGATGGTTTTATCTGCTTTACAGCCAGTTCTTCTGGAGGGTCTCACATCTGAGCCTATCAAAGGCCTGCAATATTAATTAAGCCATCTAATTCCCTGTCAAATTAGTGAGCATTTCCCAAATGAAAGTGGAGCCCTCCAAGTCCAGTTTGTCCAAAGCCACTCTGAACATCAGTGGCCATGGATCATAAAAGCCAAGGGAGGGGAAAAGCCTGTGAGAACATCGAGTCACTCCCCTTTTAATGTAGGATTATCCTCCAAGAATAATGGGCTGGACTGTAGGCAGCAGAGGTTTTTAAAACTCGTTTAAAAAATAAATAAATTAAAAGCCTTTGGGGGATTTTTCTGTGCTGCCAAGTGGGAAATCAATCTGGACCCTTCTTTTATATCTAAAAAACTGCCCTAGAAACAAAACCTCTTCATAAACACGGGGGACTGTTGGGTGATTAGGGAACTTCCAGATCTGTGAGAGCCAAATTCTCCCTTCAGTGCAGCAGCAGAGATTTCAGCAGCCAGCAGGGATTTCTGAACTGCATTTCTGAATTACACCAGGTCTCCATGAGATTCCCAAGGAAGAGCCAAACTGAGAGAGATCCTGGTGCTGAACACGACACCCAACAACCCCAAACCCCCTGAGCTGATGCTCTCCATCCCCAACAAGCCCCAGTCACGGGGAGGTTTGTGTGCACACTGGATTTTGGGGGAATGAGCGGTCAGGGAGGTGCTGGACCAGCCAAGGGATGGTTTCTGTCTGAGCTGGGATCAGTTTGCACCTACTGCAGCCATTCCTCATCTCTGCTGTGTTTCCAGCTCGCTGGTTGGAGTTCCAGCTGATGCTCCTGCATGTTAAAACCTCTTGCTGTGTGTGGCCAGGCAGTGGGGGTTTATTTATCAGCTGGAAGCACCTGCAGGGAGCAGCTGCATTTCCCGTTCTGCTGTGCTGGGAAGTATCCCTCAGATTTATTCTTTTTAATAAACATCACACACACACACGGGGAAAAATCCACATGGAAAATGCTGCTGTTTTCATTTACGCAGCTCAGCGCAGCAACTTTTAAGAGAGAGATAAGGAAACTGTACCACTGTGTCAAAATCTACTCAGTAACGGAATCAGAAAATAATCACAGTTTAAGGGAGAACTGCATCAAATTCCAGGAATAAAGGGCACCTTTTCATGAGCTGAAGGTCTCTGAATAATCCATTATCTGGAATCTGCAGAGGATTCAATAGGAGAGCCACTGCTGTATTTCCTTTACCCTTACTGGAATTCAATTTCGTTTTGTATTCTTCTTTGACATTAAAATATTGATGTTTACATCACTGCTACACCTCGGTGCCAAAACTGGGAACGAGAAGACAGTGGACTGCAGATAACATGTAAATTAGGGGGAAAATAAGTTCTCTTCTGGGAGATTTATGGCTCCCAGTGGTTTGTAGTGCTTGGAAAAGGAATCTTCTGTTTTACAGCTCAAGATGGGAATCTGGTCAGGATTTCAGACCTTGACTGAAAGAGCCTTGCACTTCGTTCTTCATTTCCTTGCAGTCAGTGTTTCTGGTCAGGATAATCCTTGAATTTACAGGGCTAGAAAGTGTCATCTTTCTGACAGGATAATTCAGTTTCTGTGTGATACACATCAAACCTCCCCGCCAGCCACTGCCGGCTCCCCCAGGCACTTCTGAGTGCTCTGAGCCCAGGTTCAGGTCCCATCCTTCCAAGGGACAGCCTGGGACAGTGGAAGGTGTCCCTGCCCATGGGATGAGTTTTGGGGTCCCTCCCAACCCAAACCATTCCGTGATTCCATGACCTACAGTCATCACCCAGGTCAGCACTTCCTGACCCTGAGCAGCTCTGGGAACACAGCACATCAGTTCACCTCATCCTGATTTAAAGCCAGGATTTCCCGACCATCTTGATCACTTGTTACAATGGAAAAGTGCCCTTGTTAAAAAAAAATTTAATAATTTTGTTTCTAATTTAATCTTTGCTAAATTCAGTTGGTAACTCAGTGACTTTGCCTGTTAAAGGATCCTCTTGTATCAAATGTTCTTCCTGTGTAGGTACTCACAAACTGTGATTAAATTGTCTCTTAATCTTCTTTCAATGAGCTTAATTGAACATTTTAGTTGAATCTCCCAAAAAAAGGCCACCTCTTGATAACTGATCTTCCAAAGAACCTTAAAGCCACAGGAGCAAAGCAAGTGTCCCAATTCCTCCCTCTTCTTTTTTATTTCCGGCCTCTACTAAATAAAAACAAAATATGTGGCAAGGAACCTCATTTCCAAGGCAGGTTGATGATCTGAGGAGTCGAAACCCTGGAAGTCCCCCACGGTGCCAAGGCTGGCACTGAATTCAGAATGAACTGGAGCAGTGAAAGAAATGGAATAAACTCTGAGATGTGTGGATAGGAGATATCCTCAAAGATCTCTGGGAAGAGCCATTAAACGCTAGCTGGCTCTCTATCAGCACTTTCACACGCTGTAATCGCTTTTCCCTCTTCAGGGCTCTTTTAAGGGATCTCTGTCTCCCTTTCCCGGCGGCAGGAGAGCTCCTGCCAGGCTCCCTGTTCTCTGAGCTGGGGGAACCTTTCCTGGGGTCCCGAGTGCCTCTGGAACCCGAGCAGGAATCGCTCCCCGGGCCTCCCTGGGCCAGGCATCGCTGCCCTGGCTGTGCCAACAGAGCTGGAATCACAGCTTGATCCCGAGTTTTGTGATGTGGCAGGACAGGCTCACGCCTGGTGTTTTATGTTCCATTTTCTCAAGGACTCGCAGGTGCTTTTTCTTCTTCTTTTTTTTTTTTTTCTTCTTTTTCCCCCCCGAGGTCTTTGCAAAAGTCTCTCTTTTTCTGTTTGCACTCGTAAGCGACTCCAAGGCATCAAAAGCTGGGTGTTGCTGCCTCTGTAATTCCAGGTTAAACACACGATGGGGCCGAATGTAAACATCAGGAGAGGTTTTATTCCCCAGAGAGCCACCAAAGCTCAGCAGAACGCAGCTCCCGGGCGGTTTTTTTTTTGGTCAGGTGTTTCATTGACACCTTACAAAGAGGAGCTCCAACCCAGCAGCCTGCTGACCTCTTCAACCCCACATCCCACTGCTCAAAGCATGGAATCCCAGGATTGGTGAGGCTGGAAAAGAGCTCCAAGGTCGTTGAGTCCAGCCTGTGGCTGCCCCACACCTTGTCCCCAGCCCAGAGCACTGAGTGCCACCTCCAGCCCTTCCTTGGGCACTCCAAACCTCCCTGGGCAGCCCCTTCCGACCCGTTCTGTGAAGAATGCAGGTTCCTTTTCACTGGGAGTGCCCTTCAGGAAATGAGGATTTGAATCTGTTGTTCTCGAGGGAAACACTTCATCACAAGCTTAAACGGTTTGCTGGGTTTTCTGACTGAGGGGGGAAGAAAAGGTGGGAGGAAAGAAAACAGCACTGAGGAGTCCAAAAATATAAAAGAAAAAGGAAAAAAGAGAAATCAAGGATGACACACAGAAGAAATACAGAGCTGCAAGGAGAAATAAAACATTAGGTATTAAATTGGGAGGGGGAAAGGGAGAATTCAGATGTAATTGAAGGAAAATAAGAGCAGCACAGGCCAAAAAACCCTAGGAATCAAACACAATATATCCGTGTCTTAAACATGAATTAACATTCCGGTGAGTGAGAATAAATTATTTGTACTCCACAGCCCGTTTCATGTTTTCCTGACACGCACCCGGAATGCTTACGATTGTTATTGTTATTATTGCCATTGTCAGGAGGAGTAGCTGCTTTCTGGGGGAGCAGTGACACAGCAGAGCTGTCCTGTCCCTTTCTCCTTCGTGCTCTGCCTGTGCAGGATGAATGCAAATTCTTCCCTCTCAGTGAAGAATTTCTTCCCAAAATCCCATCTAACCCTGCTCTCTGTCAGTGTGAACCCATTCCCCCTTGTCCTGTCTCTCCAGGCCCTTGTGAAGAGTCTCTCTCCAGCTCGTTGGCTCCTTCAGGTCCTGCAAGGCCACAGTGAGGTCACCCCAAAGCTTCTCCTCTCCAGGTGAACAACCCCAGCTCTCCCAGCCTTTCCTCCCAGCAGAGCTGCTCCATCCCTCTGCTCATCCTGGTGCCTCCTCTGGGCTCTGTCCAGCAGCTCCAGGTCCTCGCTGTGCTGGGGACAGCAGGCCCTCGCTCCCCGAGCAAGGAAAAGGGGCTGCGAGAGCTGCTGAGGAGCAGGGGGGGTGTGCAGGCTCCAGCTGGGGGAGCAGAGCTGGTTTTGGGAGCTGAGAAACGAGCAGGGCCCAGGTCAGCGGCACGGGGGGGTGCTGGGGGCAGTGCCCTGTGGAAGGAGGGTTGGTGGTGATCCTCCCGTTGCAGGCTGGCAGCTGGGGGATCCAGGTGGAGGAACAGCGAGGGAGCCCAGCCCAGCCAGTCCTTCCTGCAGGACTCCTGCGGCGCTCAGGCTGCAGAGCCGCGGGCAGAGGCAGGGAAGGGCACAGGGACACGGGGCAGCCCGGGCACTGCAGGGCCAGGGACCCTCATTCCAGCACCAGCCCGACCCTCCCGAGCATCCAAACGCACCTGGGAGAGCAGCAAACACCAAGGATGAGGAGCTGATCCAAAAGTCTGAAGCCCCAGTCAGGGCAGACAAACTCGCACAGGGCTCTTTGCCCCGGGGAAGGAGCAGAGAAGGACGAAGGAAAATGTTCCTCTCGGCCTTGCACACAGCCAAGAATTTAATTACACACCATCTTTTGAGTCTGCCCCATGCCCTGCACCCTCAGGGGCTTGCTGATTTCTTTCCTCATTGAAACTAATCCCGGTCACTTTGTTTGGATGGTTTTTAACTCCTCGGCTGGCCCAGATGCCTCACTGCTCCTGCCAAGAGGCTGCTGCTTTCTATAATTCATGCTCATGACAGAAGAATCCTGGTGATACAGATGATTTTGCTCGATGGGCCAGAGCAGTTGGGAAATAAGGAGGACCCACCAGCAGAAAAGAGCAGTGCCAGATGGATTGCAGAGCTGGAGGGTGGCCTGTCCGCGGATGTCTCTTTTTCCTGCTGTAAAACAGAAACTCACGTCCAGGGGTGTTTCCCTTCCATTCCTGGGGAGTTTCCCTTCCATTCCCGGGGAGTTTCCCTTCCATTCCCGGGGATTTGTGCTCATCCTTGCACAGCTGAGCACGTGCCAGCAGTGACAACCCGCCCAGGGCAGCACCGGGGTGGCTGTGGGATGCCAGGGATGTGAGGAAAGGTGCACAGGTGATCTTTGATGCGAGAGCAGATCCGGGAGATCTTTGGCAGGCCAGAATCTGGGGCTGTCCCCAAAGCTGCTGCCCGCTGGAATGCAGCGTGCTCAGAAACCCTCATTCCTCACAGGGACATTGCTTTTGTTCCAATCCTCGTGCAGCTCATGGCCAGCAATCCTCACAGGACCCTCACAAACCCCCTTGCTTTGGGTTAAGAAGCAGAAACTTCAGCTCTGCCGAAAGAAAGGAACCACCTGGGGCATTTTTCTTTGGGATCCATTATTGAGCTCTTTCCAAGCGATGTTTTGGGTGGATTAGTTCCCAGCTAATGTCCTAATTAGTGTGAAACTGGCTTTCCCTGGCCCTCCCAGCTTGGTCCTGGCTGTCCCTACGTTCATCCTCCGCTCAGTCAGGGCAGAGTTTGCATTACGGTTCTGGCTTGGGCTCCAGGTTTTGCTGGAATATGAGAAGGGAGACAACAAAACCGATATCCATGGGCCAGGGAACATATGTGACCTCTGTGTTTGTCCCAGCTGCTTGGAGAAGAAGCTGCTGTTTGCTTCAGAACCGTGGCAAGCTCCTGCACAGGTGGCCAAAGCCTTCCACCAGCGCAGGGAAGAATAATTGGATAGCCCCTTTTTTAAACTGTACGTAACCAACCATATCAAATTTATCACTAAATGTCACATTTTATCATAATCTAATCACCAGAGAGCAAGAAAAATGAGCAGACTTGTCTCCATCAATAAACAAGTGATTACTCAGACAATAACCAGGTTTATTTTCTTTATTTCTGTAAATGTCTGAAGTCTTATGAAGACGCTCTGGAGAAAGGATTATTATTTATTTTGGCATCCAGACAGCTCAGTGATGGGAGGTTTAGGAAAGCTGAAGATGTTGATTTAGAAAGGATCCTAAAAGCCTTACTCGTTTTCATCCTGCAGGAGGAATCTGAGACATCAGATTATTTATCACACTGAAGATGCGCTGCCTGTTCCATCTTGTAGCACGCAAGTCCTGTGCAGAATGGCACCCCTGGAAAGCCAGGGACGAGGGAAGAGCCAAAATTTCTACTTTAGCTTTTATTTCTAAGGTCACACAGCTGTTCTCCTGCCAGCTGGCCCTTCTTCCATGCCCTGCTTTTGGAAGTTACGTGGCATCAAACGCTGACGTTGCCACGGGCAACACCTCCACTCGGAACAGGAATAATAGATGTGATCAGCATCAGGAAAAAAATGTAAAAAAATTATAAAATATGGCCACAAGTCTTTAGGATGTTCTAACACGAGGAAAGTCCTGCCTTGTCCCCAGGGGGGTGACAAAGTGCAGCTCTGGTGGCTGAGCAAATCTAAGGCCATGTGGACCTTCACACCGACACGTGTCCCCGGCCGGGGCACTGAGCTGTCTGAGCCTCTCATGGGAAAACAGAGATGTCAGGGAAGGAAAAGCGTTTTCCCCCGTGGTCCACGTGCCCTCAGAGCTATTCCTCACGCCCCCAGACTCCAGGGAACCTCTGACGGGCGTCAGGCAGCTCCGGGGGCGTGAGGAGGAAGCGTTTGAGGGAGGACTTTTGTGGCAAAAAGAGCAATTCCTCAGCTGGGGGGAGCGATGGGAGATAAGGACTCGTTTTTGTGGCTCGTGTAGAGATACCAGCCACAGCAGTCCAGGGAAGCTTGGCCAAATTTGGCTACCAGAGTGCTGGCAGGGCACTTCTGATTAATCAGAGGATCAGGGAGTGGCTGGGGTTGGAAGGGACCTTAAAGATGATTTCTCTCTTTACCCACAGAGAGTTGCCAGCCTCAGGGCATTTCCCCTCCATTTCCTTGGGCAGCCCCACGAGCCAGGAGCTCCTCACCCATCCCCAGGGCGTGTTCAGGGTGACAGACTGAAATCCCTGAGCAGGAACGGCTTCAGTGCTTCCTTCTCTCTTCACAAGCTCTCCCTCCCTCCTGCCCTGAGCTTTGAAGCCTCTCTAGACACAAGATCCCAGCCTTAGTGATGGGGAAGAGCCAAAACGACTCTTCCCTGCCCCTGCTCTGTTTTATCCTATTTCAAATCTAAGAAGTCCTTAGCAACAAAAAATTTTGTTCTTTTCAGAGCTGCTCTGACATAACAAGACTGTTCCCTGTAGCTCCTCCTGAGGTTTTCTGTAATTTTCTGTGACTCTGGTTTTCCTGGAAGCACTTGAGCTGCAAAATAGAGCCATTAGTCCTTAAAAAAAGGTTAAATAAAACTGAGGGAAATTGAAATCTGGGTCTAGAACAGGGTCTAGATTCATGGCTTGGGTCTGTAGCTGCTGGAGATTTTTGAAAATGGCCTTTAACCCTTTTAAAACATTCATTTTAAAGCTTCTGGTACCTGACACTTCTGTGATAACATCACTGCAAAATATCTGCTAAACAGCTTCTGGCAGCTCAGAGGGTCTTGGTGACCTAAATGCTGCTTTTGTGCAGCACTGACCAGCAAACAGCAAATGTCTGGATTATTTTACACTTCCTAAAGCCCAGCTGGAGGGAAGAGGGGAAAGGGAAATAGTGACAGACAAGGGGACGGGAGGTGGGGGGCAAACTGGAGAAGAGGCCCTGAGTGCCTGTCCCAAGAATCAGATCCTGCACCTCACCTGGGCCAGCTGAACAAAGACCAAGAGGGTTTCTGTTTTCCTCTTTTTAATTCCTTCGTGCAAAATGAGCTGAATGTCCATTTGATCTTCCCAGGGAACAATGCTTTTTAAAAAGGCAGACAGTGCTTTCTTCTTGCCTTTTTCAATTAAGTTTACAACTATTTTCTACTGCATTTACAAACTACTTCAAAAGCTTTCTTGGAATTCATTCACCCCAGAGTCGTTTGGCTGTAGTACAAACCAAGAAATCAGGAAAAAACAGTGCAGTGAAAAAATAATTTTAAAAAACCCGACACCTTGCAGGTTAATAAGATTTCAGATGGTAGAAAAAAGCAATAGCTCAGAGCTGCTGTGTGAGAGACTTTGGGCCTATTTATTTCTGTTCTCTCCCTCTTTATTTTAATGCATCAGAGCTGAATTAGCCTTGGCAGAATTTACAGTCCTTTTGGTTTGCTGAGTCTTTAATGCCCCAAGTGGTCCTGTGATCTGTTAATTACCTCGTGGCAGGCAGAGCTCTCTGGGGCTGCTTCCCTACAAGAATCCTTTGTCAGGATCCGATTGGATCTGGGGACTCCTTTTCTGCGTGGTGTTGAGTGAAACCCTCTGCCCCTGCCAGCGCTCACTCAGCCCTTTGCAGGGTGGGACAGTGGGTGAAGAAAATGATCAAATGATAAATCCATGCTCCCACCCTTAACCACCCTGAAAGGTGCAGGAGGATGGTTCACATTTTGCATCCCTTTTTGACATTTCCTTCCTTTCTCTTTTTCCCTTTTAGGCCAGTTCTGGTGCTGGGCTCTGCAGGGCTGAGCAGCCTGGAACAGCAGAGCTGAGGCACTAAAACATCAGCCTGTTCCTTCCTAACGCCGAGGGGCTGCCGTGAGCACAGGGAGGTTTGGGATGAGGGGTTTTCCATGATGGACTGCCCTGCTCGGAGACAGTGAAAATGGGGGGGGCTGGAGCGTGGCCAGGGATGGGAACAGAGCTGGGGAAGGGGCTGGAGCCCCAGGAGGGGCTGAGGGAGCTGGGAAAGGGGCTCAGCCTGGAGAAAAGGAGGCTCAGGGGGCACCTTGTGGCTCTGCACAACTCCCTGACAGGAGGGGGCAGCCGGGGGGGTCGGGCTCTGCTCGCAGGGAACAGGGACAGGAGGAGAGGGAACGGCCTCAGGCTGGGCCAGGGGAGGCTCAGGGTGGACACCAGCAGGAATTTCCCCATGGAAAGGGTGGTCAGGCCTTGGAAGTGCCCAGGGAGGTTTGGAGTGCCCATCCCTGGAGGTGCCCAAGGAAGGGCTGGAGGTGGCACCGTCCCACCCCAGTCCAGGCCCAGGCTGTGTCCTGTCCATCCCTCTCCAGCAATGGGGTTAACTGGGAGAGACAAGAGGATATCTGGGGCATCCCCCAGTTAAGAGAAGCACAAATCCTTTTAAATATCCTGGATCTCATCCTGATATTTTTCCGGGCTCACACAGACTCTGCAAGGCAGAAGAGGCTGGAACAAAAGGCAGACACAAAAAAAAAAACCAAACCTCTCTCTTTTCCCTAACCCCCCTCTGGGAGTGGGTGGAAGCACTAAACTTTCCGGCACTTGGAAAAAAAAGGGAGAACGGTGATGTGAAAAGGAGAGTGTCAAAGAAACATCCTCCATCCCCAGCTCCTCCCCCGACTTTGTACCCCCTTCCACCGCCTCCTCCCGCAGGGGAATCGCTGAGAACTTTCAGACTTTAAAAAAAAAAAAAAAAAAATTGAGATTCTAAAAAAAAAAAAAAAAGGAAAAAAGAAAA
>VZTF01003551.1:266159-279135 GCA_013397755.1 Cnemophilus loriae | reverse complement strand
GGGAAAAAGAAAAAAAAAAAAAAAGGTAGTGGGAGGTTTTCCCGCAGAATTTCCCACAAGTGCTGGGACTGCACATCCCGGTTTGCCATGGCAAAGAGGAGGAAGAGGAGGCTCCACAAACTGGGAATTCTCACAGCTCAGTTTGAGAGTCCCGTGGCTGCAGGGAACAGAGCAAGGTCAGGGAAATGTGTCATTTCAGGCCTCATCAGCGATCCTTGCAGGGCACTTTCCCTCTGGAATGCCAGAGGTTTAACCTTGAACATTAATGCAGTTAATATGGGATCAAAGTGTTTGCTCTGCTGCCTTGTGTTGGTATTTTCACAAAATGCAGGTGCTGAGATCAGAGAAGAAAAGGCTTTAATGAACAGGGGGAATAATTGCTCTTTATTCTGAACCTCTCTAAGTTAAATCATTTCCTCTCAGTTTTCTTAGCTCCTGAGTAGGAAAATTGCTGAAAATGGACAAAACTATTAAAGAGAGTTATAGCTGGCATAAAGAGACCTTGGAGGGCAGAAATGATGGGACTGTATTAGGAAAATGGATCTGAGTGCAGCCCAGTTTGGGTTTACATTATAATTTGCAAAAGCTGCAGGTGACTGCAGGAATCCAGACAGAGGAAAAAATCAATGGTGTGAATTATTAAAAACCAGAGGGCCTGTTCCTCCATTAATATGGATTCACTTGGTCCTCAGCACTGCTGGGATACACAGAGAACTACAAGGGGCTCTAGCGAGACAATTTTGAGGGGAAAGACAAGAATGAGACCAAAAACTGCCTCATTGTAATTTGGGGTGAGCACAGAATTCATTAGTGGGGAAGCCGGGAGTAAATCATCCTGAGTCTGACAACAAGCTGAGAATTTCCTTCAGCCACTCTGCTTCATCACAGACATCGTGTGTGGCACCAAAAACAACTTGAAAGATGTTTTAGGAAACTAAAAATAAATCCTTTGTGCGATTTGCCACTAAACCCTTGCAGCAGGGTTTCTCAGCATCAGGCAGGAGCCAAAGAAAAGCATTTGAAACACCTGAAATTGCTTAAAAATAGTCGTTCTAGATCTGAAAATCAGCCAGGAAGAAATCTGGGGGGATTCAGTCAATGGAGGATTTTCTGCTGATCTCAGCACATCCAAGAGCTGCCAGGTGGGGACCTGGCAGGGTGGCAGGGGAGCTCCTCAGGAAGCTGAGATTGTCCCCGTCCCACTGGGCTGGAGATACAGGGATGCTCCTTGCAAAGGGTTCAGCTCCCCCTTGGCATCAGGACTGACTGTGGCTGTTCAGGACCTGGAAACTGTGGCCTTCCAGGACCTGCAGGGAGCCTGCAGGAAAGATGGAGAGAGACTTTACAAGACAAGGGGGAACGGCTTCAAACTGACAGAGAGCAGGGTTAGGTGGGATTTTGGGAAGGAATTCCTCCCTGTGAGGGTGGGGAGGCCCTGGCACAGGGTGCCCAGAGAAGCTGTGGCTGCCCCTGGATCCCTGGCAGTGCCCAAGGCCAGGCTGGACGGGGCTTGGAGCACCCTGGGATAGTGGAAGGTGCTCTGAACAGAACAGGCTCATTACATCGATAATTAATCCGATAATGCCTCCGTGTCTGCTCTTATCTGCGAGGAACACACAGCCCGAGCAGGGAGCCATTAACACCTCTCTGTCTTACAGCAGCCACAAAAGCTCCCCTAGACTTCCCTCACCTCCTGCCAGCCAGAATTCACAGCCAGTGTGAAATTATGGGGGTTAAATGGGATTTTTTTCAAACCGTGTCCTTATCCCGGGGTGAAAGATAAGTGAGGGTTCCCTGTCCCTCAGCTTCTTGCTGTGAGCAGCCCTCGGAACTAAAGGGACGCATCTGGCAGCCCGGGGATAAATGGGAATGGAAATGGTTATTCCGTGTGTCACAAATATAAAAAATGGAAGTTAAAACTAAGACAATCCAGCCTCAGGCAGGAGCATTCACAGCAGGCTCCCCCTGGTCTTCAGCAGGCAAAGGACGGCGTGGCTGTGCCTGGTTTGGGGTCAGGGCATCCAACCTCCCTCCAGGGCAGCTAACCCTGAGGGAAGGAGGATTTGGATCAGACACAGACGCTGAGTTTGTGTTTTCTCATTCCCACGTGGCCAGAAAGGATTGGGACTGAAAGGGGCTCTTTGCCTTCTATTCCTTGGGCTGTTTTAAACTCCTGATCCAGGGAGAGGACAAAGAACAGACTTACAAAACAAGGGGAAGGCAGAAGTGGTTTCTGTCGGAGCAAATGGAACCGTGCAGCAGCGGGGGAGGAAAATAAACTGGAGAGAAAAAGGAAGAAAAAGAAAATAAACCGAAACAGACGGAGCATTTAATCTCAATTCCAGCGTTCTTCTTTCCAGTGGAAGCTGAATCGAGTGGTCTTCAAACAGCCCAAAGAAACAGAAATGAAAAATTTCATTTCATTTTCATTTTCAAAATGAAATTTTCTATCCCCTGCCGGGACCCTGTGGAGGCAACTGCTGTGGCTGGAGGGGCTGTCCCAGCCGCCCTCTCCGGCTCCTGCTCCCACCAGCCCTTCCAAAGGCTCTGGCAGCCCCTGGGAAGCAACAACCCCTCCGGCATCACCAGCCTCGAGCCTCCCCTTTAACCCCGGGGTGTGTTTGTTCACCAGGAACGACTGTGGCACCGGGCTGCTTTCCTGAAACGGGGTTTGTTCCTCTCAGCCGGCAATTCCCCAGCACAAGCCGCAGCCCAGGCGGTCGGGGGTGCCGGACCAGCAGCCTGACCGCACCGCCTGCCGCCCTCCCGTCCCCGCGCCCAGCTACACGCCGTGGAATGCTCCCCCTGCAAGCAATTAGGTTGTCTTGTGCAGTCCCCGCGCAAGTGATTGCAGCGAGATCCTCCCTCCCGGGAGTGGTGAAATTACCCTCGGCACACCCCGATGAAAGCAGCCTCGGCAAAGCCTCGGTGCGTTCTGAGCGTTTATTGGCGCTGTTTGATTTTAAATGGGCAACCAAAGCTGGAGCTCGGGGCACTTCAGGCACTGCAGTGCCACTGAGGGAGAAAAATAGAAGAAAAGGGGGAAAAAAACCCCACCAAAAATGAGTTCATCATCATTTAAATGTCCGTAATCCCAGTAAATCTGACTCAGAGCCATCCCGCAGAGGCTCTGGGGTCACCACAGTCACCAGTTCCTGGCGCCTCGCTCACAGATCGACACCTTTGTGTCCCCATTTCTGGATTTATGAACTTGTGCCAGGTTAAGGACAGGCAGAACCTCTCCCTAAAGGCAGAATCAAAGCACAGACAGGGCTGGACCCAAACCTGGGATTAAATGCCAGCACAGCAGACCCAAACGTGTGCCTGGGTCTGTGCCTTGATCCCAAACGTGTGCCTGGGTCCGTGCCCTGATCCCAAATGTGTGCCTGGGTCCACGCCCTGATCCCAAATGTGAGCCTGGGTCTGTGCCCTGATCCCAAATGTGAGCCTGGGTCGGTGCCCTGATCCCAAACGTGTGCCTGGGTCCACGCCCTGATCCCCGTGCTGAGGTGACTCGGGGCTGTGCCAGCCTCTCTGCTGGATGGAATTCCAGAGGAATTCCAGAGGAATTCCAGAGGAATTCCACGGGCTGTGCTCCCGGGAGCCTCGAACATCACACCTGCAATTCCCCCCACCCATCCAGGTTGCCCAGTTTGACTCCTCAGCCTCGAGGGCACAGAAAGCAGAGCCCAAGCAGAGCCCAAAGGAAGGGAAGCGGTTGGGTGGGACAAAATTTCTTGTTTATGTCTTTAATAATTGTTGGATTTCCTCCTGACTGTGGATTTCCTGATCCTCCTCCTCCGTGGGGAGCTCTGGGCACGGGGGCTGCCCCCAGATCCCCCATCCAGGCGGGGCTGCCCTGCCCTGTGATCCCTGCTCAGGCTGTACTGACCAACGCTCTGAGATGTGAAGCTCTAAACACCACCCTGGTTCTTCTCCAGTCGCGTTCCTTCTCTTCCTATCCAATAAACTTCCCGCCTTCCACCACTCTCCTGCATTTTGCTGTCTCATGTCAATTTTTAAGGGTTCCCCCAGGCACAGTTTCATTACCTGTGGCAGAACTGAGGCAGATTTAACCACGGATTGCCGGGACAGCCTTTGTTCCCCCATGGAGCTGCGGGGTTTGTCCGTGGATCTCCCTGAGGGGCTGATTGTGGTGGGGTTGGAGATGGAGTTGGGAAATCCAGGACTCTGAGCATGGCAGAGCCTTTTCCCAAAGATGTGCACACTTTAGAGGGAGGGAGAAAGGGAAGGAGGGGAAATTCTATTTCATCAGTTTAATAATGGGATAGATAGAGATAGATGAATATATATGAGCAAAATATATGGATTTTCCCTTCACAGTCCCCTGCCCCATCCCTGGAAGTGTCCAAGGCCAGGTTGGATGGAGTAGTGGAAGGTGTCCCTGCCCATGGAATAAGATGAATTTTGCGGTCTGTCCCAACCCAAACCATGCTGGGATTCTGCGATTCTGTTATTAAGATGTGCCCACACAAAAATCAACAGCTTCTCCATCATGTAATGCCCAAGTATCACTGGAAATAAAAGGGCTGAAGAGCCAGGCATCCCTTTTTCACAGGCAGCCATGGCTGTGCTGTGCAGATTGGATGCAGCAGGGAAAAGCAATAAACCTGGAGCTGAGTAAGGCATGCAATAGATTTTTTTTCTCCCCTTCTTTGTTTATTTAGCTTGAGGAGGTTAAAGTGGCATGTCTTAGGTGGTTTTTATTTCAAGGAAAAGCTTCGCTGGTATTTTTTTAAGCATGGCCAAGGCATGAAGGGAGCAGATCTGGGGGTGGGCTGCAGGGAGGGGGGACAGCGTGCACAGATTAATGCAATTTGTACGAGCCGAAGCCTTTAACATCTTAATTACTCATCTGAAGGTCTCAGTGATTATGCCAATGGATCAAAAGCACCAGAAAAATGCCTTCTCAAGGGATGACGCGGAGCAAGGAGGGAATGCTGCATCTTTAAACATGAAGTGACTTGAGCACCTCGGTGAACTGAGCCTGAGCCAGCTCAGCTGAGCTGGAGCCCCGCGGGACCCCTCTGCTGCTGACAGAGCCTCTTCCTCTGCAAAAACCCCAAACCCACTTCCCTCCAAGCTGGGCTCCTCCAGACCTTCAGCCTGAGGATGAGATGGGGGAAAATGGGTCCTCTGGAATACCCTTTACCCGAGGCCCTAAAAATCTGCTCAAACGAGTTTGTGCCACCTGAAACCTGCTCGGAGCCTTCAGCACCCCACAGCCCAGGCTGGGTTTGAGCTCTGCTGGAACGTGGGGAGCAATCCCTGTCCCCAAACCACTGCTCACGGATTCCCCAGGGATCCACTCCCACGGCAGGAATGCAGGAACAGCCCTGGCACCCCCAGGGTCGGGTCACCCTCAGCAGCTGGGGGGACGTGGCTCATCTACACCCCCGGGTGGGTGAGGCAGCTGGAATTTGCTCAAGGTAAAAGGGAAAAGTGTTGGGAATGTTGGTGCTTCAGATGTTTTTGGGAAGATACAAGTTTGGCTTCCCCTTCATACATGAATTTATGAAAACATATCTGATAAAGATGGTGGGGTTTTGTCTCATTGTTTAGGTAGTTTCGTTCCTGCCACTACCATTTCAAAATCCCCTTCACCTTTATTTTCTTTTTTTCCCTCAGCATTTATACTTGTAAATTCCCAAAGATTCTTCAGCTCTACCACAAAAATCCTGTTTTTAGCAGGAGGAATCTTATTCCTCCCCCCTGCAACAATTCTTCTTTTCATTGATGAGAGGCAGAAATTGTTTTTCCAGCGAGCCAAAACTCCATAATTCACCCAGTAATTCTGCTATAAAAGTAGCCCCATCTTCCCAGTGGATTAAACTGTCTTGCACACCAGACCAGCCAGTCCGGACTGCTGCCAAATGCTATATTTACATTTCCAAACTAAAATCTGTTTCTAATACATTTTTATGGGGAGTTTTGACCCTTTATATTTATTGTTAATGAGCTTTCATCTCTATAATAGCCTTTCATCCCAAAGGATCCCGAAGAGTAATTGTAATAACCTGGCATACAAAATATACACAGAAATCAATTTACCCACCACTGAAATGTGGCCACGGCTGGAGGGGCTGGCAGGGAGGGTTTAGCAGAGCCCTGAGCTGCTGTGTCACACACGAGTGGCAGGGACAGCTCGTGGCCTGGGCTGGCTCTGCTCCAGGGGAGCTGGGGGCACCCCCAGCCCTGCAGAGTGTGCAGAAGGAATTTGGTGAGCGCAAGGCTTGGGAGATTGGATTTTGGGGTTCTGAGGCCACGGGGAGCCACACACAGACCCAGCAGGGACATGGCACTGGTGGAGCCCCAGCTCCGGCACCGGGTGCCACCTCTGCCTTCACCAGGGGCTGGGATCTGCTGGAATTGCTGCTGGCATGGCCCCATTTGCCCCAGCGAATCGTCCCTCGGGTTGGCACTGCGCTGCCGCTGCAGCAACCCTCTGGCACGGAGCTGAGGGCTCACAGCCTCAGCACGGAGGCTCCTGGTAGCCCCTGGCACGGTGAGGGGCTGATTCTGGCCACCTGTGCTGGACAACGCCGTCCTTGCACAGCCTGGGAGGATGGAGGGACAGGGAGCAGTGGGGACAATGCCACCATCCCTCGCTGGTGCCACGGGAAGCCTCCACACGTGATTTGTCCCAAACTGCCCGTGTGGGGTGAATGTTTTCTTAGGGGCTGCTCTGTTGGCAGGTTCCCACTCCTGCTCACCCCAGTGGGGCTCACACTCTGGGTCAGGGCAGGGGAAGCCCCAGGGCCGCTGTTCCTGCCCCGTGCAGAGCCCTGGATGGAGGCAGCACATCCCGCGCACGGATCCTGCCCGGCAGTGGGATCGGGATCAGGCGATCCCACTGGGGCAGGGCTGTGCCAGGATGAACTGTGTACCCTGCAGCTAAGAGGCTTTTCCATGTCCTCTCTCCCTGCTTTTCCCCATCACCATCTGCCCGCTGCAGGACAAATCCTGCACTAATCCTGCCCAGCCTGGCCCAGCAACAGCGGTTCAGCCACACTGGAGCTGCACCTCCCACCTTCCTGTGCTTCCCGTGGATTATTTTCCACGAGGGAGCAACCCACGACCTCTCAAACGACTTGGCATCCACCCTCCCCAGTTAAGTAACATTTTAAATCAAAAATGTTGACCTCTTTTGCCCCTTAAAGGGCACCAGTGCAGGTGAGATGGGGAACTGAGTGCCAGAGACCCCAACCTTGCTGGGCACTCCCCCAGTGCTCCCAGTGGGATCCCTGTAGTGTCCCTGCCACTGCTGGCATTTTAAAAAAGCAAAGGACAAAGCGATGGAAGGAAAGAGCCTTTCCTTCCCCCTTCTCCTCCCGTAAGTCATTTTCCCTGGCCTATTTTACAGGAACAGAAAATCTATTAGAGGAATGGCTTAATCCGGTTTGACTGTAATAATTAGGGTGCTTTAAAAACCCCTGACTAATCGTATAAAATGTGATTGTAGACAGCTCAGTGCACGACCCTTACACTTATCACTGGAGGTATTATTACAAACCAGAAACAGCTGGCAAGCACGGGGGAGGATAAAGGGAATAAAAAATCACATGCAAAGGGACAGGGATTGTTCCTTTTCTGATCTCAGGGCAGCGCCTTGAGCTGTCTTTGGAATCTGAAGCACAAAGTCACCTCCAAGACCCCGCACAGACACAGCTGTTCGTGCCACTGTGCCCTGCCAGCCCCGTGGGCACCTCTTTCCCTCGCCCTGGTTTTGCAGGCACTCCAAGAGGATTGGAGTCAGCGCCGGAGTGATTCCCCTCAGGGCACTGCAGATGTTCGTGGTGGCTTCTCCAAAACAAAGTCTGGATCAGGCGAGGAGGATGTGGTGGTTCAGGGTCATTGGGCTGCAGCAGAAAAGCAGCTCCTGCTTCCACGCCTTGGCTGGTGCCAATCTCCTTTTCTCAAGCTCCAACANTTCCCAGGGCTGGGCACAGCTCAGTTCCCACCGTGCCATCCCCACACCTTTGGTGGGGTTATTTTTTCCCACCCGTTGTGCCAGTCGTTCCCCAGGGCTGCTGCCTGCTCAGGATGCCCTGGTCCCTGCCAGCTGAGCTCGTCCCTGTGCTCTCCTTCCACCCTGGGCAGACAAACAGCCCAGGCACCCATCCCTGCAGGACTGACAACTCTTCCAGGCCCCGGGGCCCACAAGGGCATTTTGGGGGGGAGTTCAAACTCTGCTGCAAGGGAGAAGATCGCCCAAAGAGATTCCTGCCTCAGCAGGGTCAGGCACAGAGCGGGAGGCTGGAGTGATGGACTTGGCCATCACAGAAATGTTGGGAGAGGCACAGGGAGGGCTCTTGTTCCTCAGACCAGCCAGGGCTCAGCCTGAGCCCTCAGCCAGCCACAGGTCACGAAAACACCGCTCTCCAGAGCCCCTCAAGAGCTTCAGGCTGCACAGAGAGCCGACAGCCCTGATGAGCCTGGGCTGTCACCACCACGCTCTTTAATCAGAGCTGAAGACTCATGATCAACCTTGAAGGAGGCTTTTAAAGACTGAAATAATAAGATGATGCACTACGATTCCGATTTTCTCCCCGTTCCTTTGATTAAAATACGTGGCTGAATCTTGGAAGCTCAACTGCAGCTTATACAGAAGCTGCAATACCAACATTCACAGGGATGGAACTTGCAGCAGAAGTTGAGTTGTTTGGTTTCTTTTGCTTTCCCTTGACTCTTTCTTGGTTGTTTTTTATTCTGCTCTGTACAGACTTTAATCTTTCCCTTATTAAATAGGAATGGTTATCCCCACTGACTCACTTATCTAGTAATAGCTAGAAGCCTTTTAATTCGAGTGATTTGATTCCTGGGTTTTTCTGATTCGAGTAAACACGCAGTCAGAGTATTACTGGGAAACTGGCAATAGAATTCCATGGTTAAATTATCCCGTGACTCAATCCTGCACAGCACTGGATCCTTTTAATACATTTCACAAGTACTCAGTGCTGACCTCCAACACCAGAGTGGTTTCTTTCCTGTGGTAGCTCAATTTCACAACTCCGAATACACTTTTTTTCTTTTTTTTTTTTTTTTTTTCTTTTTTTTTTTTTCAGAAGGAAAGCTATCCAAAGGTTTTATAAAATGTTCTTTAGCCTTTGGGAATGAGTCGATTTAATGCCAGGCTATCATTCCATTTCAAAGAGCCAAAGGATTCGAGGCAACACAATCTGCTTTGTGAAGCATGTGAGATGAATACAGCTGTGGCTTCGTTACAAACCAAGCTGCAGAGTTTGGGTACGGAGCTCAACTTTCCCCAAAATTCAGCTGTGGCCCTTGGTTTGTCAGCTGGATTCCTGCTCCAGCAGGCAGGAATGCTTGCACCAGGAAAAGATGGCAAGGGAGACACTCCTGCCAGGAAAAGTTCCTGTAATCCATTGATTTTAAAATGGGAAGGAAAGGGAGGTCCATTGTGAAGCCAGTAGAAGATCAGCTGTGGTTTAATTACTATTTTTCTATTGGAAATAGGTGAGAACATAGGGAATAAAATCCAGGCATTAAAAGAGGAAAATGGGAAGCTCTGGAAACGCCCCCTGAAATCCAGAGTCACCTTGGGGCTGGTGCAGGGTGCAGCCTCTGCCTGGCAGCACCACACACATCCCTCCACCTGCCAGCCCAGGGCACGAGGCACAAGGAAGCCCACGGGAGCCACGCTCGGTCACATCGAACTTTATTTTAATCCCGTCAGAAAAGTTCAAGAATTACACCAAAAAATACTTCAGTCTCTGCTACCTACTGACAAAAAATACACCACAAAATTATAAACTGTTCAGTGGTTTTGCTGGAGTTGGGGTTGTGGGTGGAGGGGGTGGTTTGTACATTTTGAGTGAGAAATGAATTTACAGGTGGAAAGGGAAGGGAGGAGAGGGAGTCAGACGATGGCATTTGGCACTACAGTTTTAGCTACACTATACAGTTATTTATCATGATGCCTGCAGGACTGAGGAGTTCTGCCCTCACACGCTGCCCAGTGTCTCTGACATGGAGGACAAAACTGCCCAATGCGAGGGAAGAAGGGGCCAGTTCCTAATTTCCATCCCAGTCTAGCCAAAAATCTGAAAAAGCAGCTCAGTCCAAGGTGAACCTTGCCCTGCCTGTGGACTCTGCTCCTGCTGCTCGGCTCTCCCTGCTCTTGCAGCTCTGAAAAAAGAGAATCCTTGGGGGTTTTTGAAATCCCACCAGCCTGCACTAATCTCACGTGCCATTTGTGGGGACAGGATGTGTTACACTGGGCAGGACTGGATTAGGCTTGGGGTCTGCTCCGGGTGTGCAAGCAGAGGTTTGACTGGTACCTCTCTCTAGTGACCTGGAATGACTGGAAACGCTGAAGGAGCTGAAGCTGAAGGAGGGAAGCAGGAGCATCCCATTTCACGGGAAAATTAGGGGCTGAAAGGTTAGAGGCTCAATACTATCAGCACTTTTGAGAGGCTCCTCAGATCATAATGGCATTTCTTTGTGTTTTGGTGACCCTCAGGAGAGAGGTCCCAAAGGATGAAGCCTCATGGAAATCGCCAAAGCTCATGCAGGGAATCTATGCCAGAAGCAGAGACCTGAACTCCTGACTCTGAGTCCTGTGCTCAAAATTTATTCAGGATTTCACTACAGCAGCCTCTGTCTGCTCCCATCCTGCTCCATCTCCAAGCAGCAGCCTGGATTTCAGCCTCGGAGCCTGGCCAGGATCAGCAGCACTCAGGTGGCTCATTAGGAATGCCAGGAACTTTCTGGATTTCCTTGGGGCACTGTGCAGGGTTTGTGTTTGCACGTGAGCACGTTTGGGGCAGGAAGGGATGCTTGTATTTCTCTGTCAGTGAATGAGCACTGACACTGGATTCAATCTGACAGCAAAACATCCCCCCTCTGGCAAACCAAACATCACGATGTGTTTGTGCTGGGTTCTTCCTACCCCTCCTGAAAGGATTCCTGCTCTTCCTTCACTGCGTGTGGAGCCTCTGTCACAGCTTTCCAGCACTGACAAAACTTGGTGGGATTCTCTTTGCTGCTTTTCTCCTCTCTGGCTGTTTACCTAATTTGCTTTTTTTGTTTTTTAATTTATTTTTCTAACAAATAGTTAAGCAATGATTTAAAAATATTTTTACATCGTTAAGGTACAGTCAACATCAAACATGCCTTTGTACAAGAGCTCGACTCGGTTACAAATCAACGAGAACAACGCACGAAAAGAAATATCCATGAAGCTGATCCTGCTCTCGGGTCGGATTTCCTCCTGCCCCGCTGGGAGCAGGGCACGCTCAGCACCGCGGTGTTGTCCCCCCCGCCCTCCCGCACCGCTCGTTCCCTTTAATGACCTTCTGTCTTGGCAGCCTTGTTGTCGTGGCTGGCCGAGCCCGAGGGCAGCCAGGGGGACACGGCCCGGGAGCTGGTCTGCTTGGCCATGCTGTAGTGGCTGATGACGGTGTAGAACCTGCCCCGGGAGTTGGAATCCTGCGCCGAGTAGTAGGCGTCCAGCGAGGCGGGGATGCAGCGCTTGTGCTGGGAGGGGAAAGCAAGAGAAGCAGAGTGATGCTGTCAGCTTTCACTGGCTCCTGTTCGCACTCAGATCGCTGCAGCTGCCTCTCGGTGCCCTGGCAATGCACCGAGCCGGGCTCGGCCTTCCAAACCCGTTGCTACTGGCAACCCCGGTGGCAGCGGATCTCAGCCGGGATGGGAGCGGGGCTGTGGGGTGACGGTGGGACCGGTTCGCCGCGGGAACGGGGCTGGGCTGGGGCAGCAGGGCTGGCTGAGCAGCTCTGCTCACCTGCTGGGCTGAAAGCTCTGGAGGTCCGAGGCCAGAATTAACCCCCAGACAGGCAGGGGACAGGCAGAGGCAGCAAAAGCTGCTTCGTGCTGCTCAGTATTTCCCTGACCTGTGGAATGAGCATCTAGCTGGGGATGGCAGGAGGCACAGCCCAGTGGGTCAGCTCTTTTCACAAGTTCATGTTTGGATTTGATTCTGAAATTCATGCCTCTACGAAGGGACCTCAAAGCCCATCCCATTCCAGCCCCTGCCTTGGGCAGGGACACCTTCCACTGTCCCAGGCTGCTCCAAGCCCCGTCCAGCCTGGCCTTGGGCACTGCCAGGGATCCAGGGGCAGCCACAGCTTCTCTGGGCACCCTGTGCCAGGGCCTCCCCACCCTCCCAGGGAAGGATTTCTTCCCAATATCCAACTAAACCTTCTCTCTGTCACTTTGAAGCCATTTCCCCTTGTCCTGTCACCCCTTGTAAAAAGTCTCTATCCATCTTTCTTGTTGCTCCTTCTGGTACTGGAAAGCCACAATCAGGTCACCCCAAAGCCTTTTCTTTTCCAGCCTGAACAATCCCAATTCTCCCTTTTTATATAACCTAAGAGAATAATTCACAATGACTAATACACCAGCATCTTTCTATTTTCCAGCTCACAGATTATCCTCAGTGTGGTCAAGACTCCTGTGACTTTATGAGTTTAGTCACAGTGAGCAATCAGTGAATTATTTTACAAAATATATATTTTTTAGTCTCAGCAGACCAGGCAAACAGCTCTGTGAATATTCAATATAAAATCACTGGGTTTTAGCAATTGTTACATGGTTTTGTTCTTGATAGAGGCTCAAGAGCACCTAAAAGTGAACTACTTGGGCAAATTTGGATTTCTTTCACAAAGGACAGGGTGTCAGCACTGCAGCAGTTGGCTTTGCACTACAAGGTATGCCAGTAAACATCAGTTACTTGGGAGTGTGGGAAGCAAATGCAGGATCCCAGCTGCAATAAATCCATTCACAAATATGAGGGATTGTTGCTGAACATCTGTCTGTGGTGTTCACCAAATGCTAATCCCAACAATTACACTGTAACAGTAGCTGATGGAGGCAGATGCACGTCCACATTTCCCAGAACACTTTTTCCATTTCAACACATTCCTGCCAAATGTTCTGTTTGGCCTGGTCAGGAAAAAAAAAAAAAAAAAAAAAA